>JARFOC010065779.1:0-17060 GCA_031763485.1 Osmoderma eremita | reverse complement strand
TCTATATATATATATATATATATATATATATATATATATATATATATATATATGTATATATATTCGGAGGATAGTTCATTCATTCTTTTATCACAATGAAATTCCGAAAACCGGCTTTACACGTGCACGATGCATGATCGTCACGTGATCACTCCATCTGTTCGGGGAACAAGGTATACATAGTATTTCTTCCGTTCATTTATCAGACTCAGCTTGTTTAAGAAGGAAAAAGTATGAACGGTTATGACACCACGGAATGGTACAACGTAAAATCGAATAATTCATCAAAGATTACTAGCTGCAATTTTTATAGCAGCCGAGCCGATGCGAACGAAACAATTTCTCTGTTCTATTTACGTCGACTTATAATTTCTTTTACATCGACTACTCGTGACACGAAAATGACATAAATATAATGGAAACTATCACTTCGTGTCAGCTGTTTCCGCATAAAATTGTATAACGTTTGAAACCACATGCAATTAACTATTCCTAACCAACTATTTCTGTATTCGACACACATTTTAGTTCGCCATTAATAGTAAAACTCAAAACGTTATTACTGTTACTAATGTAGATTCTTATTTTTTGCATACTCTTCACAGTTGCTTGTCGTTACGTATTGATAAGCGAGAATTTATCATGCTACCACAATGTAACGCGTAAAAAATATAGAAAACAAAATGCTTTTTATTTTCAGGGACGTATGCAGATGGTATGTCAGATTAGTAACTGGATTTTTCTTCAGTGGTTTGCTGATTTTAAATTTCCCGTAATTCGATAATTTGATTAAAGCTGATCTGATGAGCAAGTTGAATGTACCATTAAGTCAGCAATGTCGAATTATATTATTACATAACTGTAGTCAATTCTACGATTAATATGGTAAAAGACGACACCCGTAGATGGGTTGACTACCGTTGTGTAGTGAACCCAACATCAGATCAGGTGGGAATTAATCTTAGTTAGTTGTAAAGGTATGAAGAACATCCAGTCGACAACCCTCCGTAAGACGTAGAGGGATACAGAAATGGCTTTTGAAAATCCTCAATAATCTTCCTCAATAAATTAAAGACAAAGAAGATGGATAAGATTACGGAAAACAAGTCAGCAGAAAACGTTCCATGAGCATATAATTTAATATTTTAGAAATGAAAGATGTTTGTATATTTGCAGTAAAAAAGTAAATACAAAGCTTGTCTTTTTTGGCATTGCATATAGCCAGTAATGTGAATAGATCGACTTAAAGTTCTTTGTTGTTCTTCGAGGTATTCTCCACAAAGATTGATAAACTTTTGCATTCGTTCAGATCAGATATTAAAGCATCAGTTACTGCAGTCATCAGCTCTGACAGTCAAAAACACCATTTTGAAGTTTGTTCCCGCGACTGGTACTGTTGGCACTCAAATCTTGACCCTGGGAAACATAAAAAAATTGCTTGAACTTAGGTCGGGGTTGTTCGGAGAATGATCTAATATTCGATCTAATATTGTTGCTCTTAATTATCTTGGTGTATGTGAATTCGCATTGTCTTGGTGGAAGATAATTCGTCGTTCTTTTTACTTCTCGCAAACAAACGGTTCTATACTAATCAATAATCATTTTTATGATTATGGCGACACGACCTGTTTTTTAGCCAAATCATCCAGGATTTTTTCTGGACTGAGGTCTTTGAAACGCCTAAGGACGTCTCAATCATACGTCACATGTCGATATTCCTTGATCAGCTAGCACACAGCATCGATCTTCTCTGTGCTTCTTTACCCAAAACAGAAACCAACTCGACGAGACATGCTTTCTTCTAAAGGTGCAAAAAAATATCGCGTGAAAATTTCCTCGGTCCAGTTCCATTTTATCGAGTGAGCTACCAAAATTTTACTTAATCATCGTATCTAGATGAAACATAATTAGGTTAACTTAATGCCGAAGCTAATTTTGACTGCCAACGTTTCATTGGTGCCACCCTCTCTGCGGCTTTATGCGAAATCAAAAAGAGAGCCGTCCTAACTAAACATTGTCCATATTGTATTTTTCGAATCCTTGATTTGCTCCAATTATAAATATACGCAGTAATGTGACGGGTTTGTTCCTAGAACAATACCAATGATGTAGATAGGTCGAAATTATACGAGTTATAGAAGCAAAAGAGAAATAGAAGCAAAGGCAATTAAAGGCGGAAAATATGTTCTGGATTTTCTTCAGTTAACGTCAGAATCGAATATACACTCTAAAGATACTGGAGCAGAACTAATTTTTATATTTTTCTAAGAGTTAATGGGACAAAGAAACATACGAAAGAGATTTGAAGATTCAAAAGACAACATGTAAAGTTATTAGGCTGGTTGGACGTTATCTCTTAAAAACATTTGGGCGTGCACAGTGTTAACAATGGAAGTCATAAGATCAAGATTTTTAAATTTTAAATGAATTTATTCCAATCTTTACGTGCTCACTGTATGTGGTTGTCCCCATCCTGTTGTGATAACTTTTACCAGATATAGTTAGTATTTTTGTCGTTTTAGGAAGAGGATGCGTACACCTCGATAATTTTCTAATGGAAAGTTGCAATTTCGATAAGATTTTCTTTATCGCACACATACCACCAGCACGTTTGATGCACAACAAACATATTTTACATGTAAACGGAAACTAGAACACTTTCATATTGTACGTGCAGATACACCTTACTTTTTGTTACATAACATCCTGTCTTGTTGCAGACGAATCTGCAACAACACCAAGGACGAGATTGCGTGTTCGGATCACATTAAAGGCTTCTCCGGTCTTATGCAATGTCGTGCCAATAGCGGAGTTACAACCGAATTTGGAAAACCGTTCTTCATTCGGGAGAATGTGTGTCAGTAGAAATTCGACGGGAATGCAGGCGATTTTTTTATACGAATAATAAGTCTAATAAAAATACATGGTAAAGCTTCAAGTTCGAAAACCTCAATTTTCTATATTTAATTCTTTGCTTCTTACTTAAGTGATTATAGCTGACTGAGTATGCGGTAATTGCGTGAAAGCGCATCGTTCGATAGAAATTTAATTTTCACCGTTTGATATCGTATATAACGGTTATTAGCAGCGCACACACGCACCGCTTTCCTGTATTTTGCTCCGGAGCTTGGCGCCAGAAAATCAAGGTCGGTTCAATAAATAAAATCCCGTCATGTTAATCGATTTTACGTATTTATTCCGTGGACTTATAGTCCGTGATTATGAAGTTGCTCCTGTTTGAAAAACAACTGTGGCAATGTCTCTTTTCCGTTTATTTGGTGAATGAAATAGGAATGAGAAAACCAACTTTTGTCAATTAGTCATCTAATTTAAAACAAATAATGCTAATATATTCGTAAATATAGTATGTGATTCCGCTATAAATGTATGGAAGTATTTAATATTAATCAATTTTCTATCCTTTTCGTATTACATTATAAATAAATAACGATTTTGTTCTTAAAATTTATAACTACAAATAAATGGGAAACATAAGGAAATCCAGTGGTATTGATTTCAATACAAAAATTGCATAGCGACTTTGCGAGTTATTTTTAGCTTTTAAATCAGTGTTAACAAAACCATAAAAAACAGCCTTAAGGAGTGTAAGATTATATATATACCAATCACGTTTCCCACCATGTCATGTCGGGTTTCTGTAAATTCCTCTACGCAAGTAACGAAATAGCACTTTACGATTTAAACGTGAATGACGCTAATGTATCTTTTACATTTTACGACGAGCTTGAGGTCACACAGAGGCTGGTGATTGGTAAAAAATACGTTCACAAATGTCCCAAGTTAGATCATCAAGTAATGTATACTTTGGGTTCTATATTTATACGGTGTGGGAAAAAGGAAATACCACAACGATTTTATTGCGGAAATTGTAAATTACTTCTTGGGAAAGGAAGATGTTTTAGTGGCGGTAATGCTTCTTTTTTAATTTTATGATTTTATTTATTTTACCTAATATACAGACCGGTGTTAATATACGGAGCAGAATTTTGTATAACAGAAGGACAGGCTACCAGAATTTGAAGGAAAAGTGTCAAGAAAGATATATGCTCCATTTGAGCAGGCAGATGGGAGATGCAGAATTAGATATAACAACGAAATAAGACAATTATACGGAGGGAATCAAGTAATGACAGGAGTGAGAAAAAAGTGAAATGGGGGGGGGGGATAGAGAGGGAATACTTGATTAAGATGGAGGAACGACGGTCACTTAAAAAGATATTCAAAGCGGAAGTGAAGATGAAGATGATGAATAGAAAATGGAGCATATACCAAAGAATTGGAAATGATCAAGATCGAGGACTTTGGCAATGCGCAGAGTGGCTTGGAAGAGGCAAATACAGGAAGCCGTAGCCTTTGACGGGTCGTAAGGGTTAAAATATGAATGAATATACAACATGTCCAACATTAAGTATTTACAATTGCCAATTTCATTATTATTAAAGCCAAGATAATGACTAAATCAAATGAGCATTAATGAACGAATTCATTTTATAATAACGAAATATAATGTCATAATAACAGCTTTTTATTTAAAAAAATTGAATGATATTTTTGTATATTTCAGAGAAAAAATTAGATACTGAAGAAGTAGATACTGACTGAGCAATGTGTAGATAAATAAATGATTTCACACAAATTACCTTGGTAACAATGTTAATAAGTACTGACCTTATTGACGTGTCTAATTAATGTTTTTCCCTTTATATATAGAAAAGAGAAATTTTTCTGTTACAAACATAGATTTCTGATATTGGTCCACTTTTATAGGAAAGTGACATTTTTTCAAAATTGTCAAAACTGACTACGGGGCGAGTCAAAACTCCCATACATTCCTTTCTCAATTATTTTAAATGAATCAGCCTGTATTTTATATCATAAAAAGGAACAATAGTTTAGTTACTTTAGTGTTTATTAAGCAGTCTCTATGTCTAACGTGATTAAATTCTAAGATATTTTAAAGTCTTTTTATAAAAGTGAGATTTTTGGAAATTATTTTAATGTAACGAGTTCATCGTGGAAAAATGACAGTAAGACAGTCTTAAGTCTTCATTACTAGCTAGGAGATTATGTAATTAGAACACATTTTTTGGACGGACGCGGGAATGGTCAAGTTTATTTAGAATTTTAGAAAATCATTTAAAGTTGTTATTGGAAAATGTTCTCCTAAACGTTCGTCAAAGGATGTGGTATCTGCACGATGGAGCTTCGTTACTTCACACTAAGTTAATACACGACCATTTCCTTGAAAGATGGACAAGAAAAAAGGGAAACCAATTAAGTGACTAGCTCGATGACCGGAGTTTTACTAAAATTGACTTCTTCATGTGTTGATATGTAAGAAAAAACTTTGTGTAGCAAACACTGCCAACTACACGAGGTAATATGAAAAACAGAATAAGAGAAGCATTCTCGAGCATTAATTAAAAAATGTTAAGAAATAGAAGACAACCGCTTGAAGAACGGCTGCAGTGTTGTATTGGTGGATATATTGACCATTTATTATAGAACTAAATTGTAAACAGTTGCGTTAATTAATTAAATGTTAATCATTAGTGTAAGTTATAAATGTTTGTATTTTGTAGTTGTATTAAACATTATCTGTCATTTTTCCACGACTAACTTGTACTAAAATAATTTCAAAAATTCTCACTTTTTAAAAACACTTTAAAATATCTTAGCAATTAATGATATATCGAGCTTTGCCACACTATTGCGTCATCCTGTAGACCACTTTTAGTGTTTCCACAAACAATTTCTTACTGTAGGTACATAGTAATTACGTCAATAACAAAATTCCAAGAAAGAAGAACACAAAAAAGGATTTTTTTAGGAATTGAGGAGGCAATGGAAATAAATACATTACTCTTTGTAATGTAAAATTAATTTTATGGGAATGTACCAAACAGAAAAGTAAATATAAGAAATGTATGCATCACATATTACTATTCATCTAACATACATATGTATTAGTTTGCTTCTGCAAATCAAATTAGGAAGAATCTATAGTAATATGATTGACAGTTATTACAAGATCAAATTTACATTACAGTTTGTATATAGTGTGAATGAAAAATAATTTATTTGTATTATTTTATAAAGTGAAGTTCTTAACAAAAGTTTGTTAAGTATTTATTACATTTTCCCAGTTCCCAGATTTTACTGACGCTATATTTCTCAAATTATGACGATTTCTAAAGATCCTAACTCATATATTTTAAAATCAGGTAATGTTTTCTGATTGTAACACTAATACACGTTCCATGAAAGAATTGCAAGGACTGTGGGCTGGTGTCGCACGAATTCTGGATTTGGTTGACAATGAGAGCCGACGTGCTCTCGAAATATGTCCGGAATTTTATTGAATCAATGTGTGGTGTATGGATACTCTGGTATTAGTTAAACATTAAATTTTTTTAGAAACTAAATAACATATCAGCACGGTGGAAAAAAAGAAGAGAAAGTATTACAATCGTAAAATATAAAATAGAAGCTCTTATTTAAATTCCACAAAAAAGCTACAATAAGATTGGTCAAATTGCGAATTATTTACTACTCATAAAACTTTCAATATCAACTTCTTAAATACAACTATGGGTCTGGCATTAATGTTCCATACTTTTTATACGCCCGGTATTTTCGTTACGTACGTATATTGAAGCTGAAATTAATGTTTTAGTTTGACCAAGTACTTATATCTAATTAGGACATTTCTAAATTAATATTAAAAAAAATGTTTATCTTTCCTACTTCGTCCTGATTTTTTGATGCAATGATGAAATGATGCAAATAGATAATGCCAATATCTATTTTATATATAAGCAAAATACATGGATAATGCAGTCTACATGTTTTTCCAATACACATGCGCTTGTGCGTCATAGGATGTGCAGATACAATAAAGTACCCGAAGTACTTTCCAGATGTGAAAAATATTAATAATAATATCCTAATAATAATTCTAATTTCTAAACGGTGCTTTCTTTAAGGTGTCGCAGTTCAAGGGAAATTAGATCTAATACTTTAAAAAGTGTCGAGGATAGAATAGATTTTAAGAAAATATGAGGAAAACCCAAATATTTTACTTGAATTTTCCCATCGCAATGAAGTAATAATTAATAAAAAGTAATATAAAATTCTAGCAAACTTTAGTTACCAAAAATTACTTTTGCTATCTATACCATTTTTAAATTAAATAAATATATGTTTCAAAAGAATTTAAAAAAAAAACTTAATATAAAAGATACTAAAGAGTATTAAATGGGTTTTTTCTAAGCGCTACACTATCCTTTCTAGTAATAATTCTATTTTTATTATTTATTTATTACCTTGACTTTAATTTGTCCTCAAGGTTTATTTATAAGCATCTTCTAGTACAGTAGAATGACAATTTAATAATACACACATTTTAGTTTTGAGGTTATGTATGGATGCATCTGTATATAGATAAGGGTACAAACATGTTGGAGTAGTTCACCTTGCATCTTGAAGCTGTGCCCCTCGCTATTAATTTCGCCGCGCATCTCGCACCTTGCCATCGTCTAACATACTGAAGCATTCTATCACGCTGCGCGTCATGCACTTTTATCAGAGACAATATATGTCGTTCATTGAGAATTATTTGTATTGTAGGGTTATAAAATAATCTTCAATAGTAATAATAGCTTACCTCTACTGAAAATATTAAGAGATTCCCACAGTGATAATGACTTAGACACAAGTAATGTCACCAAATGGTGGTTTCTTTCAAATAATAACAGAATTCGAAAATAAAAACCACATCTTCATTATTTTTATTCAATCCTCATGCATGCTTCCTTTTCTTTTCTCATCTTCATTTTTTCTTTTTATTTCCAGTAAGCCTTTATTTCCTATTATGTCACTTGAACGTGATCTTTTTCTGCAGCCGAAACTTTCATCTTTATCAGTAGCCACCGAAGATGGAACAGGACTTAGGACAGAAGATGCTGCAGGAGAAGATGAGCTCCTAATACCTTGAGCATCATCTACACCTGTGTAATCATCTTCACTTTCTGGTATATCCTCTGCATCAAGTATTAAATTGCTACTGTACTCGAATGTCTTTTAAAAATAAAGCCAATCTACAATTTCTTTCGGTGCAGATTCACCTGATTTCGGTTTAATAAGATTTATTTTTCTTTCCATATTTTTAGCTACAGGAAATTCAATAAACACACTGTTCGGATTACTCCTCCCGCACAAAGTATTAATTATTTCGGAACGACACGTGTTTCGGGAATACGTGGATTCCCATTATCAAGTCGAATAACCGAACGACCGCGAAAATAACTTAAACTAGAAGCATGCACCACTTTCTCTTCTCCGTTCACTCCCTCTACCTACTCCAAAACATATGTACAATTTTTCTACTCCGCCTCGAATGCAAGAATTCTTAGAAGGGCTACACTGGGTTTCAAGAGTACGCTTTTATTGCCCATAATAAATCCATCAACACAGAAAAAGACAGAGGCGTTTCTTCTCGATTCAGAAGATTTTTGTTCTTTTTAATATATTTAATGTATTAAAATAATTAATATATTAAAAAGAACAAAAGCCTTCTGAGTCGAGAAGAAGTGCCTTTGTCTTTTTCTGTGTGTATTATTGTGCTGCCCCACTGCAATCTTTACAGGAAATTCATTTAAAAGTCTCGCGTTTTCTTTCCGCATGGGAGCTACCACTGTTGCTAGCATTGTTTGCAGAAACCACTAGCTCACTATGGGAATTTTTACAACCTTTACATATGAGACCGCATACTGAAGAAACTTTTAGGGAAATTGCAAATTTCTTCTCTTTACAACGGCGCTTCCCACATTGCTTTGGAGCAAAAGATGGGAAGCACATTCGAATTAAGTACCCAATTTGATTAGGAACAATGGTTTACAATTATGTACAAGCAATACATGTCCGTTGTCTTACAGGCAGTCAGGGATGCAAACTGCAAGTTTATTGTAATTGAAGTAGGAGCTTACGGAAAATCTAGTGATGGAGTAACTGACTAAGTTTAAAACAAGCTAGTATGCACGCGTATGACGAAAAGTGTGGGGATAACCTACAAATAGCCAATCACAGCGCTACTTTCAGGTACCTGCATCTCGCACTTGTTGTATTCTCATTCTAGACATTAGCTTGTCTGCAGGAGTCATCTTCTTGACATGGGGTAAAAACGACGTAAAGAAAGCTACATCTTCATCATTTCTATCCAATCCTGATGCTTCCTTTTTTTTCTCATCTTCATTTTTTCTATTTCCAGTGTAATGTACCTACTCGTATACGTAATTGTATATGTATTTTTATGTGTACTTGTGTATTTTATTTCTATTCATGTATATTGTTTCGCTTATTAATAATGCAAATATCCAATATCAATTAAACAATATTTCACATGTATCTCTTATTTTCATTCAAAATATTGTAATTCTAAACATTACTTTATCATGTTCGTTGTTCTTAGTTTGTGTGTATATTTGTTTAATATTAGTTATTGTTCTCTTATTCCAAAGTTTAATACGTATTATCTAAATTAAACTTCCATTTCCTAAACTTGTTAACATAAGATTTGTCTTAAACTATGTATCTTATTCCCCTAGACTTTGTACTTTATCTGCTATTTGAGAATTGATAATGATTGTTATAAAGCAATGTAATTTCTGTATTATTAAGCAGTCAAATCCCAATCTTGAACTATTCAACTTTTAGTCTTCAAGTCTTAAATCTCAAGTATCATACAATTTCCAAATTCAATCTGAAGTCTGTCTACGTAATATGTAAATATTAAATAAACTTAGTGTAGAATAACAAGTGCATTTATTGCCTCACCAAGATCCATTACACCAGCAAGCCTTATCCTTATCCTATTACTCCTTCAAATAGGCAATCACACGCTACTTTCAGGCACCTGCATCTCGAAAAATTAAACTGATTTGATTCTTGATGCATGGCGAGGTGGGAGGCGAGCGGTGCGGCAATGTGAACAACTTCACTATGTTTTCGCGCAAAGGTTTCTATTGGATTGATTCTTCATCGCCGCATGGCGATGTTCACGGCAAGATGCGTGGCGAGCAGAACTACTCCAACATGTTTCTACCCTAAGATTCCATGAAAATGTTATTTACGACAATTTTCTTGATATTTTTGACACTTGCATTAAACAATATACGAATATATACTAGTTTATACTGTTAATTTTCAATATATTTTTATCTTAAAACGTCTTTACTCGTCAAGATAAACAATACAATATACCGCCATTAAGGTGGGTATTCACTACTATGCGTGGCAGAGCCGAGCAAACTGCGAAAAATCTGGCTGAAATATAACTGATGCATCGAAGTCAGTAGTTCAACTACAGGGCTACCAGCACACTTTTCCCACAAGAAATACACGGGGCCGAAAAAAACGACTTTTTCCGCCATCTTGGATTTCATGATATGTTTCGCCCCAACAGATAACCGTTCAATGGAACATGTAATGACACGAGTCGCTGTTTCAATATATTAAATTGAATGGATACTCCTTGCAATTGAACGGATACCCGTTGCAATTGAACGGCTACCTGTTATGCCGGAAACGGCTGGCCAATATATTGGAACAGCCACCCGTGTAATGGAAGTGTTATCTGTTGGGGCAGAACAAATCATGAAATCCAAGATGGCGGAAAAAGTAGTATTTTTGGGCCCCATGTATTTCTTACGGGAAAAGTGTGTTCGTAGCGTACTGAAGTCCACAAAATCAAGCGTACTCCCCTTGACTTTGTGGACAGCGATGCATTTAATTAGAGCAAGTTTTCCATAATTTCACTCCGCTCTAATTCGCACAATAATGAACACCGCCGATATAGCAAGGGGGTGGAGCCTTTGCATTGCCGGTAAGTAAGGCACCTTTATTGAAATTTAAATATGACATTGTCTTCTTGGATACGCAAGTATGCATTTTCAAATCGCTACGATATTCAGAAGTGTGTTAAAATTGCCTCCTGACATACCCGATGCAAGTCAAGTTAATATAAAGCTTTTAAAAATATGTCGGTGTATTAAAACCCTATTAACAGTTAATTATACGTTTATCAAATTGATCTACAATTTCCTTGACTATTTTACTACATTGTAAGTCTAGATAATATCCATAGATAAAACATGTTTTTATGTCAAAATGTTTTAAAACTGAAACCTATCATAACAGTACAAATGGAGTGCATTATGTGATGTAATGTGTAAATATACAACGAATCTATTTTTTCTTGACTTAAGACGAATTACATAACAACTATATTACACACTATTATGTAATTAGGATGCGAGCAGGATTGTAGACATTACTGACACAGATATTTACACAGATGGATACCTATCTATCGAACTGCGTACGTTACATTCCGAATTCCTAGGTAAATTTTTTTCCTATACTGTCCACAAGGTATTCAGCACACTCTGAAGAAATACATGACATCATAATATATCAAAATTGTAGAAATTACTTTAAAAGGATAAGCATATCTCGATCTTAAAAGGGCAGGGGCGGCTCGTGAATATTTTGAACGGGTGGGCAGTAGTAAGCAGAAAAACTGAACATTTATTAGTATTACTATTATTAAAATAAATTTGAATGATGTTTCAATAGCAATTAACGCGTTGATTTCCACGGTATATTTGAGTAAACTTATTCCGGGCGCCAAATATGTTTTGGCGTCATAATTTAACTTTTTGGGTATAGTTTTGGTTTGTTGAGTTAAACTTGGTACCCAAAATCGGATTTTACCCAATCAAACACATCCGGGTAATCTCGTCGGCGCCTCTGAAAAAACTGCCAACTACGAGAAGAGCAAGTGGGAGCAATTGGAAGGAAAGAGAGCACGAGGAAAAGCAAAGATTAAATGGAAGGACGAAGTAGAAGAAGATTTAAGAAAAGCGGGAGTAAGAACAAGATGGAGGACGATTGTCGAAGATAGAAAAAAATGGAAGGAGGTAGCAGTCAGAGTGAAGAAGGGCGCCTGCGTAATGTAGAGGATTTGGCCCTGATCTAGCCGGAGAGAGGATCTGGGAAGCTTCCTTGTAATGATTATGTAAACAGTAACATTATTTCGACAGTTCTAAAAACGTGTGTTACGTAAAACAACTTTGTCATTATAAAATTTTATTGCTTTTATTTTTTATTTGATGTGTGGTACCTCATATTCAAATAAATGCTGAAAGTTCGGGGGCACTCTGTATACATAAAAATGTATTATAAATTTGAAATTTAAACCAGTTTAGATAGGTCGATTAGCGTAAATTGTAAACATTTTATTGCCACAGCGTTATCTTTACCACAATTTTATCAAAGGATTTTATCACGACTTTGTGTAACAATTCTCAAGTATGTAAATAACACATAACATACGTGGAGAGTAGTGAAATGAAAAAACAGGTCATTTATGTAAAGAAAAATCGGTCAGGGCTTTAAAGCTAATCCTGGGTGACAGGGGATATTATATTAAGGCAACTTTTCCTCCAAAAATATTTTTTATCTAAGTAATAAAAACCTGAAATCGTAGCAGGTGCCGTTATAGAATATAAAACAATCCTATTTATCCCAGACATTTTTATAAATAGAATTTCTATTTCAATGATGAATGATTATCCAAAAATAAATTTCTAATCACAACAACCCAGATTAAAATCGAAAAAAACAATTGATAAATGGTAAGGATCTACAAATAAATTAGTTATTAGTGTTATAGTTATTTATGTACATCTACGGAATTTGATACCCTAAATAATAATTGTGTTAATATTCTATTTTTATATTGTATTTGTTACATTTAAATCCTGGCATTATGTTTTTTAAAACGTTTTTATGTCACACTTTTAATATTTTGCTTGAATCAACAAGTTTTTTTTTATTACACATATACAGATTGTTATTCAAGGTCGATTGTACTATACAAGCATTAATAGGAAACGCAAAGCTAGCTATTCTATTGCGTGCAGCGCAATTGGTACAATGGATCGTGTGGTACCGAAAAAAATACTAGGAGTAATATGTGTATTTAAGAAATAGCCACAGGGAGAATCGTTGCAATGCCACTAACCTTGACTAATACCACATAATTAGGTTGGTCTGGGCCTTTATCTAAAGCTCTAGATATCTAAATACGCATGTAGATTCATACATGCAAATACACCTGCGTTTTTAAATGCGGAAATCAGATATACGTATGACGTAAACACGTATTAAAATGTTTCCTTGGTAGAAATACTGTGCAAAATATTTGACTATTCTTATGACAAAGGAAAATTTCGTTAGATGTAAACTTGTAGATATTTCTAAAGCGTAAGAAACATACTATATCGGATTCTCATTCCGCAAAATAATTGGTTCGGGACACGTGTTTCGGGAATACTTGGATTCCCATAGTCAACCGCATAACCCAATGAACGCAAGTATAACTATATTTAAAAAGATGCACTACTTTCTCCCATCTCCTGTACCTTTAGCCATTCCTAACATATTTACAACCCACGAATGCCAAAAAATTCTTGAAAAAACATCCCGGCGTTGTTAAGTATGTGCGTTACTGTAATAAATCCATCAAAACACAACACGCCACTTCACGATTTATAACAATTTTCTTCTTCTTAATTTGTTGTACATAGTCGAGCACACCTCGTAACCTTCTAAGAAATCCGACAAAACAAACTGGAAATGACATAGAAGTCGGGAATTTACAAAATTACATGTGGAGATTGTGAAAAGGTCTACATTGGACAGGCAATGAGGGATATTTAATCTAAGTTTAAAGAGCATATTTCGCATTACAGACATGGTAGAGCAGATATATCCAGTGTTGCTGAACATATCGAACGAATCGGAAATAATATAAATGTAGATAATTTAAAACTTCGTAACCTTCTAAGGAATCCGAAAAACAAACCGGAAATGACACAGAAGTCGGGAATTTATAAATTGTGAAAAGGTCTCCACTGGACAGACAAAGAGCGCCGTTCAACCTAAGTTTAAAGAGTATATTTAGCATTACAGACATAGTAGAGTAGATATGTCCAGTGTTGCTGAATATATCCAACAAATCGTGCATAATAAGTATAAATGCAGATAATTTAAAACTGATGAAGTCGGTAACTTCGACGCGCGAGCTAGATGCTTATGAATCGATATACATATATTAAAGCCAACAAAAACCTTGTTAATCGTGAAGAAGGGTTGGTGCCCTACCCTGTTTTGATGGATTTATTACAGTAACGCACACACTTAACAACGCCCGGGTGGTCTTTTAAGGAATTTCTGACTTTCGTTATTGCAGTTTATACCTTCAAATCAGAGAGAAGGTTATTTCTGCTTCAAACATCCAGGTTAGCAAGTATTCCATCTCGCAAACGCGGTAATTTCACTCATTTATCTATTTCAGAAAAGCAGTTAGTGGTAAATACCTTCAGGCAATTAAAAAAGGACAACGACCAAAAGAGAACTACAGCAGTAATGTCAACAGTAGCAAACGCATTAGGTAATCTCCACATATACATCATTTATTTCACGTGTTGGGTATAAACCCGTTATATTTTAGGAATTGCTGAATTGCCGTATTTTGAAGGAATATAAAGAAGAAGGAACTCCACATGCCCAAATGGACTTTAAATGTCACATTTGACGAAAATGTACAATACACTCTTGGACGAGAAATTCATTTATTCTTTTTTAGAACCGAATTACCTAAGCTGGATAAAAGTTTGATCCCAATTAAAGGTCATTGATTACCTCTCTCCCTATGAGTCGTTCTACATTATACTCCTTAATAAAAAAAAATTTAGGTGGCGTTAATGAAAGATTTAATTTATAGTTATTACAATGCACATTGTTCTTGTAGGTGCCCGAAACGTAGCAAGAAAAGTATGTTAATAGAGCGTGATGATAATTCGAAGCAGGTGCAAGTATTTGTGGAAGATTAGAACTTATACGTAAAATATTTTACCTCGTGGAGAATTCCCGCCAAGCATTCATTGAGAGTCTTTCATCAGGGATAAAGAGCCCAGAAGCCAAACTAATAATTATTATTCATATCGGATCTGAAGGTGGTTTTGTTGATGGTGGATTATCAATGTTCAAAAGCAAGAAAGTCCAAGATTATCATGAGGGAATCAACTCGAGTGTATTGGTTTGCAGATATAATGGAAAAATTGCCGCAAAATTTTGTTATAGGGTTGGATAATGCATCCTATCACAGTCGAATGATAGAAAGATACCAACGACATGTTTATTAAGAAAAGATATGCAATCTTGGGAACAATTAAATTCATATCATTTTTTATGCATATAAAGTAATCAATTCCTTGATTTAATATATACCTTCCCTTTTTAAACACTCAAGATATATGGTATCAGATATATGAATAAAAATATCTAAGTAAATTTTTTTTTTCTAAAAATAGTTACTTTTTGCTTGTGTGTATAGATAAAAATCTTTGCGTTATTTCCAGGGATGTATACCTGAAGATGTAGTGAACAGAAAATCACTAAGCTTGAACTTTATGCCTAACATGTCTTTATTACCATAATGAAGTTATTAGTTAGAAACCAAAATAATCAAGAAATATGCAAGTAGCATATTTCTTGATTATTTTGGTTTCTACTGTATGGGATGCAGTCAGTAGGAAAAACAAGATATTGCTATAAAATATATACGAACATAAATTTAAATTTTGCGCTCTATTAACAATGAACAAACATTTCCTACTGTAATTAACAAATGTGTACGGACTTTTAATCATTCATATTAATTCACGATCAGTGTTCTACAATGTTTATTGTTTGAATAATTGAAAAATTCATAATATTCAAGGCTGTTGCAGAAGAATGATTTACGCATGAGATATTGCAGTAGGTGCATATGTTATGATTCTCTATGTTAATATTATGACAGTGGCTTTTAACTGTTTCCTTTAAATAATTTAATTCATCAACTAACAATTATGTTGAGTAAATTTGCTTATCTGCCAAAATTACTGCTGTATTTAATTCAATATAAATTCTAATTTAAATAATTCGTTTAGATAGATGGATATGTATTGGTGTATTTCCAAATTCGAACTTATAGCTTAGTATCAAGCACAAGTTATGAGGTTTAGCCAACATTTTCTGTACTTACTGAAAAAGAATGAGTCTTAAACCAAACGAACCAACTAACCAAACTAGAGAATTTTAGAAAAAAAAAAATAGAAGTCGGCTCCTGCCTTCTTTCTATGCCACGGTGATTACTCCACTCTTGTTGCGTTTATAATTTAAATATTATAAATAAATATAGGCTTGGTATTCTAGAACCTAAACATAACGTATCACTGAAAAAATGTCTACGTGCCATATAATAAGATACTATGATGACTCATCCCATTCATTGTGCTCAGCTCCGCTAATAAGTGTTTACTTTTCAAGAATCCCAATTATTCTTTGAGTGCTTGTTTTCACCATTGTACTTCAGATATTATGAATGATACATGTTATTCTTTTTGGAAATTCAATGTCTACCCATATAATAACCGCAAAGAAAATCCCAAAAAAATGTTTTTAAATCCTTTGATAGGAAAAATTTATGCTTGGGTAGAAGCCAAATTTATATACCCTCAATATTGAAAAAGTTAATTTTGTCAAAAACTAGGC
The DNA here is from genome assembly GCA_031763485.1 of Osmoderma eremita. Taxonomy (NCBI): domain Eukaryota; kingdom Metazoa; phylum Arthropoda; class Insecta; order Coleoptera; family Scarabaeidae; genus Osmoderma; species Osmoderma eremita. Next base: position 377 of record JARFOC010065779.1, on the reverse strand, counting down.
ATTCTCCTCAAGTTTGTCTACTATAGCTCGTCTCAACCTCCGTATGCAGTATGTGATATAATAGCAACTTTTATCTCTTACTATCCTTATTTGCTGTCATTAGCGCTATGTTGCTATACTGCAAATTATTTACATATGTCGGCGTCGGCAAAGTACCTATCTATCTGTCTATTAACGTCAACTGCTGTAGTTTTAAAATGTTTTAAGTTAAATTGTTTATATATAGTTGTTCTTTTCAGAACGCTATATTTTTAATCACAGTTATCACTGCATTAATGCAACCTGTAGGGGGCAAACGGGGTAAGGGAGAAAAATTTAGCCTGAAGGAGAAGTGTATGATTGCAAATGTTTCAAATTATTTTAATAAAACTATGAAT
>JARFOC010065759.1:0-17066 GCA_031763485.1 Osmoderma eremita | reverse complement strand
ACAAAAAAACTAATTCTCTATTATTTCACACTGTTCAGCGTACCGAAAATATTACTTGTAACCTTCATGTTGATACTAAACCTTTGCAGCAACTGCAGTCTGCTAGGTTCTTGGGGGTCATAGTCCAGGAGAATCTGTTGTGGAATGAACACTGCGACTACCTTACGAATCTCTTGCATCAAAAAGCCTACCTATTCCATACCTTAAAATCTAGTTTGTCTTTGGAAACCCTTGTTTCCGTTTATTATTTCGAAATTCAGACACGGCTTAATTATCGAGTTCTTCTTCGGGGATCTTCTTCTGCAGCAAAAAATGTTTTTATAGCTCAAAAGCAAGTTATCAGAGCCGCCAGTGGCATAAAGCTTAGAGATTCATGCAAGCCTATTTTTATCGCATATGAGTTCTTCACTCCACCTTCTCTCTATATTTTGGAAGCTCTCTGCTATGTACACAAAAACAGAGATCAGTACTTGAAACACAGTACCTAATGTTTATGCATACGAGACTCGTCACTGTAACAATCTGTATCTACCCGCCCATCATTTAGATGTTTATGCTAGGGGTCTCCAATATTTAGGCAGAAAACTTTACAACAAAGTGCCATCTCATTTTAAGGAATGCATTAATTTTAAACAAGTCAATTCAAACAGTCATGAAATTTTTAGTTAGTAACTGTTATTATTCCATTGACGAATTTTTTCTTTGATCCGATCTGATATATTTGTCGTTCTAACTGCTCGTTTCTGCATTTGTGTATTATTATTTTACTTATTTAAGTTTATGTTTAAGTTTAAGTTTATTTAGGTTTTACTTAGTTTTAGGTTTATATTTTCTTCCATAAAGGCGCCTTAGTTTATTTCAGTTTACTTTTGTCTTTCACTTGACTGATACTATTGTCTTTGGCACCAATAAACGTTACTTACTTACTTAAAAGACTGTCTTACTGTTATTTTTCCACGATTAACTCGTAAAATGATTTCTAAAAATCTCACTTTTATAAAAAGTCTTTAAAATATCTTAGAAATTAGTGACTTTAGATATAGAGAGTGCTTAATAAAAATGAAAGTAACTAAACTATTCTTTCTTTTTATGATATAAAATACAGGCTGATCCATTTATTGTATTTGAGTTTTGACTCGGCTTGTATTCAGTTTTGACAATTTTGAGAAAAATGTCACTTTGGTATAAAAGTGGACCAATATCAAAAATCTATGTTTGTAAAAGAAAAATTTTAGACTGTGTCGTTTGCAGTAGATATACAAGATCTCGAACTCACAGTGATTTGCATATAAAATTGACCCTAACTATTGAAACACGCTGTATAATGCAATGAAATTGTATTTTGGGGTGTGAGGTATGAGCTTAATCTAAAGTTGAAATAATATGTAGGCTGTTCCATTTAAGAAAGCTTATGGTTGGTTCACCCTGATAATATGCAATATTCCGTATATATAAAAATAATTTTAAAATGTTAAGTTTAAGACTGTCTACAATTTTCGTAAATAACTTTTTTTGATATCTTATATGCTAACGGATATGCCATACTACGGATATGTCAACGGATATGTCATCCGGTATGTCAAAAATCATGCGTTACAATAACTAAATATGAAAAGTGTACTAGAATAATTCTTAAAATGATAACCTCCTCCTATATTCCATACATGTTTTACATCTGCTTTAGCAGAGTTGCAAATGCGTTGGATTAATTCTTTCTTATTGTTAATATGTTCGAAAGCATTCTCAATTAACAAGGTTAAGCGATTAGCGTTACACCACATATAGAAAAATCAGACGGGGTTGCAGCTTCAAGATTCCTATTTACCCACTTTCCACAGGTGGTCACATTAGCTAGTTTTCTGAGATCCCGTCCAAAACCGTATGTTCTTAAATTCTGTGTCTAATATGCTCGCTTCCTACTTGGTTTAATAACATTAACCCACAGGATATCATCTCTAGTAATTCCTTTCAGTTGATAGTAATCTTCGAGATATGCTATTATTCTAAATGCACAACTTGGATCCATGTATACTACAGCCCGTTTATTGGAATAGCAGAAAATCACTCGAATAAGAGGGAAATTCCTTTATCCGGTCTTTGCCTGATTTCAAAAAGTGTTCTTTTTTTAAATTTTTTTTGAACATAGTCTCATCTATTGCTTTCTACAATCTTTTCTTTCTCAACAACTTCATTCGTTCACTTCCTTCTAATTTAATCGCATCGCATGGTTAAGATTCCACGTCGAGGATCGCTCAAATTAATCTTAAAATAATTGCAGTTAGTTTCCTTACGCTGCGCATTTTACGATGCACTTACGCTTCTGCCACTCAACTCATAAACATTGTTTTAATACTTGGAGTACCGTAAGGGGTATGAAAGCGATTTCCGAGAAACCGCTTGCACAAGTATCGGGCACTATACACCGAGAATGTTTCTAAAACGTTTTACATTAATTGTCCCTTTGTATTCGTAAACGCTCGCCGTTCACTTCTAAGAAATCACAAGTATTATAGAATCGTATGCGGGGAAAGAACAGAAATGGAACATGATAGAAAAGAGGTCAGTAAGAACGGTATATGGGGTAGAAGGAAAAGAAAAAAACATGACTTAACGACGATTATATATACATCGATGGATATATACATATATATCTCTTCGCGTCTGTGTTTCTGTAGTTGAAAGAGTTGATTGGGCTGACGCCCTGAAGGCTGCGACTAATGCTGCCGAGCGAATGCTAGCAACTCTCCAATCTCAACTATTTATTAGGATCGTGTACACTTTTTATAAGAAACATTTATCATATATCGATTGGCGGTAAGAGCCATCGGTGCTCAGGGGCTTGGAAAGCCGGATAAAATGTATTACACACGTAAGTACATTGTGTCTAGATACCTACATAGATATATGATGGTGTATTTCTTCTTCTTCTCCATCATCAACGGCCACGTTCGGCTTATTATACGAATATCTACGCGATGGTCGTAGACAGGCGCTGCTTGTTCCTTCTCGTCGTTGATCTTATTACCTTTCGCTCATATCGGACGCCTCGATGGCTCTCGCGAGGCGAGGCGCGGGGATCTATCGATTTAACTAATGTTTGTGCCGTATCATGTAGGTTGATGTGTTATTCGTATCGATATATCTTTTAGATGCAATAATATCCGATGCGTGTACCTTTTATCATATGTATGTAACTTGCGCAGCGATAAAGAAAGAAATCTCCATTACGATGCAGCGGTAATAAATGACGTTTAGTTTGTGTACGAGATGTGCAACATAAAATCCTTTGTTGGAACATTAGAGGCATAGGAATTCGTATGCAATAAATAAGAATTACTGTATTGTTTCTAGTACATTGGTAAGAAATAAAAAGAATTGTTTTCGTATTGAATTTTAGGAGTCAGATTATAATCATTTTTGAGTGAGCTGGAGGGCTCTCTGGTGCAGTGTCATTTGATGGCGAGAAGGTGTATTGTTGCGGGAATTTCAATATTGATTTGTTCAAAATTAACAGTCCATTCACGGTGTACTTCAGTTCCTTTTTGGACGGGTTGGACTTTAGGCAGGTTATTTCCATGCCTACTAGAGTCAGGCTAACATCTTCATTCCTCATTGACCTTATTATTGCCAACAGTGATGGTAACATAATAGATTCTGGCGTAATTGACTGTCACCTGTCGAATCATGATTATATTTTCTGCGACATAGCCAGCAACAGGCCGGAGCCAACTGTACTTTCCATAATTTCCATGACCTTAAAAACATTAATCTACCTGACTTTCTCTCCCACCTTGGTCGTATTGATTTCAATTTCTTGATACTTTTACGTAATACAGAAGAGAAAGTCTCCTACTTCAACTCATGCATTTTGCAACTATTCGATAGACATGCACCTCTGGTTTCTGGAAGGTTTACAAAAAAATATATACCTTGGTTGACGGACAACTTGAAAATGTTGATGAAACTGCGTGAGCAAGCTAAACATAATTTTGAGAAACATAAAAGCCCCACCATGTGGAATTATTACAAATCTCTGAGAAACTTATTGCGAAAAATTGGGTTGGTTCTAGCAAAATATGCCATTAAAATACATAATTATTAACAATAGGAAAACGAAGAGAAATAGGTATAGGGAAACCTTAATATTTTGTATTGAATAACGTTTATAATCAGAATTTGCAAGAAAAATTATAACATTCCATTTAAAATAATAATAATAATAATAATATCAATTTATTGGCTCAAATGTAAAGAAATATACACATGTATTCATTATCTATATAGGCCAAAAAGTTAATGGCGACTTCCGGTTAATCGGAAGTGACGCAAAAGTGAAAATAAATTACTCTGAAAGATTATTATGGCCTATGGCAGTGTAATTATTTTCAGAATTTTTGTACATTTCTATCCCCCGCTCAGCTTTAGATACCCTGTATATATATTAACATGACCGGTAATAATGATTTTATCTTTTTGTGTCAATTAGTAAAATTTGATGATGATTATAAGCAGGTTTAGAACCGTTTCTACCTAGAGAAAAAGTTCTTGAATCAAAGAAATATGCATTCAGTCAACCAAATTGCAGTTTCAAATGACGGCAAAGATATATTTGGTTAGTTTGAATATATAATTTTGTCTTTGTTATTTATTTGATACAAACATGTAATTTCTTGTAACTAATAATCTGAATCTGAAGTACTCAATTTTTATCTCATCTCAAAGAGTTGATGTCTTATATGTATGTAGGCCTAGACGCAATGAGATGCGTGTTCGCACATGAGGATGTGATTCAAACAAATTCAACATGGGGTTTCTAAGGAATATTGTTTCATACAAATAAACTATTGTTCAGTTAAACAAATCGTTTTAAAGATATATATAGATATATTTTTCTTTGTGTACCGTTAGACGAAAAATATATTATTTATGTTAATTTATCTAATCAAAACACTATGCATAAGTTAATTATTCACATTTTGTGACTTGGTTTTTACAGCAATCCTAGGGTATATTTCTGAGAAACCTATAAACCATCTACTGACCGTGCCAAATCAGTTACTCTTTCTTAAATACAATCTTCCGCATATTTCATTAAGAAAGTAGGTACTTCTAACTTCTACCATATGACAGAAATGACGCAAGTGTCTTCAAAAAAGTTCAAATTTTGGTTCTTCCTAACTAGCATTGTTACTTCTTAAATAATTGGTTTAGGTAACCTTGAAGTAGCTTCTCTTCTTTCTGACTGTAGCGACAATTGTACATATTCGAAATTCACGCATGACACCCAGTCTGCTCCTATAGATTTTACTGAAGGTGTTCGGCATGGTTCATTTCCAGGACCTTTTTTATTTATAATATACATATACACTACCGGTCATAATTATTGATCCACATATATTTTTGCATAGATTTCAAATATTTTTTTGCTCTATGTAATTATACCGGTGTTTTTATCTGGGTATAAGTAAAAGAAAGATTATTAGATAATTTTTTTATTAAAAAAAGTGAATATATTTTTCAATTAGGTACGCAAATAATTGTGACAGGCACGGAGCGTATTGATATGTAAGCGACATTACTTATTTTTTCTTGGAAAATGATTTGTATCAATTTATTGATGTCATTTCAGTGGTCACCTCATACCTTTGACACATATGCAACTTTAATGGTTATTAAGCGTAAATTGGCAATTTGTTTTCTCATGTATCACATCGCCATAGTACAAATACGGTCATTTGAATTTGTGGTTATTAGCAACGGCGATGGCGTTTGGAATAGACATCGCCGGCAATCGGTTAAGATTCGCTTTTGTTTATAACTCATCAATTTACTTAACGGTTAGTATTCACGGCCATTAACGTTACCCGTGTGTGGAAGGTATTATATTTACGTACATACAAATAGTGAACATTTCCGTGATTTCAAGGATTCGTCCGACTAATTGCGTTTAGTTTTTAAGTAATACATAAACTCTGTTTGCTTTTACACCATACCATGTATATGTACATCATTGTTTAATGCACAGGCCTCCATTCCCTAACACTGAGGTTTTTTAAAAGTTAGTGGACAAAATAATTAGAATTTTTTCTTTGTTAACTTTACTACAATTTAACAAAATACTTATATGTAACTTTTTTACAGTTAATATTAACGTGTTTTGTTAAATCTCCAAAATTCATAATCCAGCTAATGTAACAATTTAAGTTGTTGAGGCACCAAATTCAACTTTAACCAAATATATCACACATTTATCAATTATTAATACAATAGATTAAATGCATTGGTAACTCTATTTGTAAATAAATTTTGAAGTAACAAAATAAGTTTAATAATTTTACAGAAAGAGTTAGCAAGGTGTACTAATACAAATTTTCAATTGTATAAAGTTTCACCCGAGAGCAAAGAATTATATGTAAATTTTACTAATTTATTTGCCAAATTTTACAAATATATTATCGTTATATTTAACTGTAAACGTTAAATTGATTAGAGTTACTAAATGTCTATATAAGAAAACCAGAAGCAGTGTTATAAGTAAAAACATGAAGTCGGAAACTTTCAACATTAACATTATTTTAATTTATTTATTCAGCATGCTCCATTTTACAATATTACATGCTATTAAACTTAAATACATTAACATTAACTATACTATTTGCACAAAATTATACTAACATTTTCATCACAATTTCTAAAATTCAATTTTCCCGATAAACTGGAGAAAACAACTTCTGTGACACTATCAATTGTGATTTTGTAACCGGCCAAACATCTTCTTTGTTAACATCTCTAATTAATGCTTCTCTTTCTCTGTCTAATATGGCACAAACATAAATCAGATGGTCAACAGGGAGGAGGTCTAAGTCCACTACTTTTCATCGCTTTTATGGATGATTTAATAAAGCAACTAAGCGGCTGAAAAAAACCGCTAAATGTAGGTCATAGGAATCTTGAAAGAGTAGTATCACAGAGTGCATTTTTGCAGACAATATTAGCAATTATTGGAGGGAGCTAAATTTGTTGTTTGGAACAAACTGTTAAAAAGAAATGGAACGATAATGAATAAAGCACAAACAAAAGTAAAGGCCATAGGAATGCAAACACAAATTCAAATTAAGATCGATGAGGAAAGAATAGAACAGGTCAAAAGTTTTGAATATCTGGGAACATATAAAAGAGACAGGAAGACAGAAAATCGAACTAACTAAGACAATAGAGAGGGCCAATAAAGTATACCAAGCAATGAGAAAATAAAATAAATAAAAAAGAAGTAAGCAAACAAACCAAAATGAAAGTTTACAAAGCCATTTATAGACCCATCCTTGCTTTCTGCTTTAACGCAAAAAGAGAAAAAAGTATGATACGTGCAGCAGAAATGAGGTATCTACGAAGGGTTCAAGGGATTACTAGAGTCGATAGAGTTAGAAACCAAGACATCAGAGAAAAACTAGAAGTAGAAGCGGTAGAAAATTACATAGAGCTTAGACAACTCGGATGGTGGGGGGGCCATAATACACCAGTTAAAAGAGTTTGGGAAGCTAGAGTGATCGGGAGAAGGAAGACAGGATGACCCAAGGAGACGAGGGATAATACAGTTTTGAACATCTAACGAAGAAAAGGAAAAACGTGGTTGGAAGTGAAGAATATGGCAGTGGACAGAAAGAATAGGATCAATTTTATGCAGAGTTGAAACAAAGCTGATCTTACACCCTTTGGGTAATTTAGGTTTTCTTTGATTATATGTATATATTTAACGATATGTGAGTGTAAATTTTATAAAATATAGGAGTGGACCTGTGGGAACTAAAAGGAACTAAAAGTATTTTACTGTGTGGATTACAAATTGCACAAATTATTATTTTATAATTTAGAAATAAAATATTTATGATATAGATAAATATAAAAGTAAGGGAGTTCAATTATATAAAACCATAAACTCAATATTTATCGATTTATTACCAAGAAGTTCGTAGCTCTTTTTTCATTTGATTATTCGATATTGTATTTTTCAATTAATAGGCTCTGGTTGAACAGTTTCTTTGTGTTTTAAGACTTCCTGAAAAAGCATGGCGACAAATCTTTACCAAGAGTAGAGCAGGTCGCAATTTAATACCAGAGACCTCCATCTCTCATTCGAAAATAAAACGCGCATAATGCGTTTTGTGTCGCGGTTTATGTCGTTGAAGAAACGCGAAACCGGCCCGCTATGATCACGCAATTGAAATTAAAACATCTTTTTTTTACATTTCCGAGCGCGTACTGCCTCCATTGCGCGGCACCGACATCGGAAGGGAAAGAGACGGCAGACCGGAGTGGACCGAACACGCGTATACAAGCGTCAATAAAACCACCAGCCGTACCCTTTAACACCGAACGGAACTACGAATCAGGAGTGTAACAGTTTTTAGTGGACGTACAGACGTTTGTGTTACACAATAACGCTTTCGTGTCGTACACGATCGTTTTTTTTCTTCTTCGTCTTGATGTTTTCGTTTAATAATTCCTTTACGTGCGCGCTTAGGATGTGTGTTATGTACCTACGCGTTTTGTCATTTATTTTAATACTCGATGAAATAACCGGTTGCGTATCGGTGGGAGAAGGACGGATTCCTCGGACGACGATAAAGAATCGTAACTAGGCATTGGGTCCGTATTATTTTACATATTTATTACACTGCCACGTTGATTCAGACGACCTATAGCGAGTCCCCCATTCCAATTGATGTGTACGACTGCAGAAACACTGTTTTCCAAAATTATTTCCCATCCACCAGGACCTGTCTACGCTGGTAGTACTTTTCTCCTCTTTTCCATTTTTGTGATAACAATAAGCATTGAAGTACGAAGTACCACCGCTAGCTACCCGAACGCCTGGGTGTGAAACTGAGGGCCTGCCTTCAAAACTAATTTTGGCGCTCTCTATTTGGTAGGCATTTCAATCGTCCGTTTAATAATTTACGCCCGCTTACGACTGCTCTGGAAGTACGGTCATGGCACCGTAATCTAATATTACGGCTTGGTAGGTATTTCTACATCTAAGTTCGTCTATGCACCTTCAAACTACTTCACAATTAGTTTGCAAAAAGTCTCCTTTCGTAAGTGAATGTTTATAGTTCTTTCGAAAGTTACAGTGACCTCAGATCACTGTTAATGTTTGGGTGCAAGCAATAATATGTACGAGGTGGCAGGCCCTTCAACGAGAATTGGTTTCGGCAATTCACATTTTCAATAAACTCTACTGAAGTGGTTTGATGAAGCTGAGTATTGTCCTAGGAATAAATGAAGGAATGGTAAAAGGATGCAATTGGGGATAAGTTGGAAAAACGCAAAATATGTTTTACTTACCTAGTAAAATCAAAAGGAAGACCATTTAATTTTAATTTTGTTTTTCTCGTAAACCAGTTTGCATCGAGTGCCAAAAGAAACTATACGATATTTGAAATGAAAAATGGTAAAACTTGAAGACTTATGATTTTCTTGGTACGTTATTTTGCAATAGTATTGTTTATTTCTACCGAGTGTATGAGCTGCTGCTGGGAGTCTAATATGTCGGACAAGAAATGTATTTCTCCTATGTATCCATCTATTAAATAATGATGGATACCTTGCTCCATAATTCACCAACATTCGAACGGCAGCGTGATGCGCATTTTGTTCTAACGAACTGAAAACAGCCGTCTCTTTTACTCTTTACTGAGCTTATTCGCATCTGGTAAGAATTCACTCTGTATAATAATTTGCAAATGAACTAAAATCCGAAACTAGCAAAAAAAAAGTGGCGAATAAAGGCTAACTAAACAATATATGTAACATTCTCGTTAAGAAAATTCTCCTGCCCTTCCGTCAACCACTACAAAACAATGATGTTAAGGGCCTCTGCAGGCATCTTTATCCAAAGACATATTTTCATTGAACGAAAACAGCTCGGCTTAAAGTTAGAGCAAATTTAATGGTTAATTGAACTTGATAACAAAATGATATTACATAAAACCATACTTAAGTCAATATGACCCCATGGCATTCAATTATCGAGAACACATGCTGACTCTAACTTGAATATCACACAATGGTTCCCAAATAAAGTCCAATGATCCAGAATGACGTCTGAATACCTGCTATTAAAGAAACAAAGAGAGAAAGTAGTGCAAGATACCGTGGGAGGAACAGGCTGCATCCTCAAAGTATTGTTAATTTGCCGATACGAAGTGCGGAAGTCTAAGAAGTTCAAAATCTCGGACGTAAGGAATAAATTCTAACTCTTATTAAAAATTCTTAGTGCAATGGTGTGGTGTAGTGTAGTGTAGTGTAGGTTTAGTTTTTTGTTAAGTGTAGTAATCAAAAGAACCCATGTGAAGTTAAATTAAGACTGTTTGCCGATTGGCAAAAAGGGTGTCAAAGAGAAACTTATCCTATGATGGATTGCCTTGATAGTAGTTTGTATGTATAAAACAACAAATGTTTAATCTGATCTCTGCCTAGTTTAATTTTATATATTAATTTTGATTTCAAGTTTTCTTTAGCCTTGAAATTTATACACAGTGTGTGTAAATTAGCCCAAAAGCTACACTCAGCGACATTCTTCGTTCAGTTCTGAATCGAAAATATTAATGTGCACATGTTTTCAGGAACTACTTAAAGGTACTGTAACAGTATAGGTGCCGTAATATTTTCTGAATTTCAATCTTCGAAAATATTTTGGATCCGTTCCTTAGAATAGTTGTAATCTACGAGGTATTGTCTGTACTACGTGTCTTGGTCGACCAGCATTAGCATTTCTTATAAAATACAAATAACAGGACATGCTGGCTTAAAATAGTAAAATTAAGAGATAAAAAATGCCCTTACCACTTTGATGAGTGAAGAACTCCAGATACGTGTTTCGGTAACCAAGTTGCCAGGCGTAGCAGAATCTACGAAGGAAGATAATGTTAGACGTCGCACTCTGGGAGATATGCACTACACAGAACACCACTTGAATATCACAGAGTGTCATGCAAGAGTGCCACGTTTAACATTATCTTCCTTCGTAGATTCTGCTGAGGATGGAAACTTAGTTGCCGAAATACGCATCTGGAGTTCTTCACTCACTAAGGTGGTAAGGGTATTTAATTTTTTTTTATTAGCATTTCTAGTATTGAAGGAACCAATTTCACGAAGACGTTGATCCAGCCTTCGAAACAGATTTCCAATGGGTTGTCGCCCGTTGGGGTAATGTATGCGACGTTCTCGGTCTGCCATGTTAGCATTTCTATCACAAAAACCATTTTCATGAAATGTAGTATCCATTATGAGTGCACAAAAGAACGAAAAAAAAAACAGAAGGTTATACAAAAGTCACACGAAAGTCGAATTAAATTTTACAGTAATCTTTTTGATTGATTAGAATACGATTAGAATACAAACTTATTGTTCTAGTGCGTTGCCAAATGTGCTTTTCGTGAAAGTATGTTAAACGTTAAAAACAAACATTGAAGTCAAAATGAAATCGTTTACGAAAAAATAGTATTAAACGTTATTTATTCTACTTTGCAGCTATCTCTATTAACAGATATCGAACAACAATGCTTATTTGTGGACTAAAAGTCCGGACTTGAAGAACCTCGTAAAAACGTATGAAGCCATGCTGTAGTATTTTGATGGTAAGATTTTAGACTGAGAATTTAACGTAGCTTCTACGACAATTTATACACAGCCTATATAATCCACTGTTCATTGATCACTAGTCCAAATTTTGTACGATTCAATTTTCAATCATCTAATTTGTTGGCATCTTGACTTATTAAAATGTGTATATTTATCCTTTTCTTTGTCCAATTCTATCCCCCTGTCTTACTCCTATATTTATAGGTATCTTGATTATTCTTTCTTCACCAAATTTTGCGGTGAAGTGAATATTTTCTACTAATTTTGCATAACGGAAATAGTTTCTAACATCACGTCAACTGTGCTACTGAAACATTAGGTTTCGTGCATTCTTTAAACTGAGCCTGTTGATGTACAATGCTTTGCAGAAGTAGTGTCTCCCCTATTAACGCGGAAAATACCAAACGTACTCTCCCAAAGGCATGACACCTAGCTCGGGCGTCTTTCGTTTTTGTGAAAAGATTATTAATAGTTCTGGTATTATATTTATCATTTTTAAAGTTATTATAAGTTTTAAAGTGTGAGATAACTTTATCTGTTAAGGGTGGTATGTATAGTATTTTTTTATATTTATAAGTAGCAGTAGCACCGTCATCTGTAGGCTCATTCTAGGAGCTGTAAATCAACTTATTAAGCAAGTGTTTGGGATAACCACTATTATGAAATATACCTTAATTAAAAATCCAATAACTAAAGTGTATCATTTATTGTTTTTCTTCGTGTTAGTAGGCGGTAGTAAATTAAACTGCGCCTACATTTTGCTTTATTTCTCTGTTACAATAAATATTTACAAAATGATTTATTTCTGAAAATATTAAAATAAAGGCATACTACTTTGTTATACCTTTCTGGACTATAGTTCATTATCTTACCGCGTTTATGATAAAACTAAAATAAAATAAAAGATTGTAAAAAAATAATGTTAATAATAATAACAATTTTATTTTAATTTTAGTTTTAATTTGAAAAAGATTACAAATAAAAAAAATCGAAACGTAAGAGTAAATGTAGTTTCTTGTAACGTCTAGTTACCAAACGCCGCTACTACCACGAAGAAACAGGACAAAATATCTATTGAACAGCGCCAAAGAAGAAGGGGAAATGGTTTAATAAACACGCTTATCATTCTGTAAAGTAAACAGTTGCATTTCAACGATTGTTTTTGCTTTTAACCGAAAACGCCCGAGCTGGGTGCCGTTCTGATGGGAGATTAGTTTAGATATTTTCGCTGTTAATGGGGGAGATATTACTTCTGCAAAGCAGTGTACATACCTATAGTCCTGTCAAAATTACAAGACATTTTAAAATAATCTAAAACCTATTCGAATAATACTTGTAACCGATGCAATAATTGCTGTGCTAAATATAATATCAATGAATAACAAACAGTTAAAAAATGCCAAAATAAAATTTGCTCAATATGAAGCAGTTGAAAGACATGAAACAAAAATTTCTTGTCTTTTATCTTAAGATTATCACCAATGGCTATGACCGATATACGTACCCAATATTAGAGAAATACAATTAAAAAGAAACTAGACAGCACCTAATTAATCATCAACAGTTAAGAAATCATACTATAAACATATAATTGTTCTTATTAATCTTCTGTCGCTTTTACTTTCGAAAAACAATGTATATTGTTCGCCCAAATAATTTATACCTATGCATACAAACGAATCATAAGTTATCCAAGTAATTTCGGACATTTTATAGTTCATACGAGTTCCACGACTCCTTAACAAGCGGCATAAAAGTCGCCGCGGAGAATTTTTGCATGTTTATGACTGTATGTTCTTAACTTGTTTACGAACGTACAAGTGTTCGGCGGGCTCTCATAACGTTAAAATTCTAATTAACATCGGTCAGGGTTTTCATATGATATGGGATATGATTTATACAAAGGATTTTCTAGTCCTTATATTATAGCTTATATTATTCTCATATATTTTCACGTGCGGGAATTGTTTATGTTTTATGTGCTATTAAAATTGTCGTTTGTTGAGAATCAATCGTGAGTTTAATTTATTTACAGTTCCCTTTAATAAATATTTATAATATTATTACATATCAAAACGATCTCATGCATAATGCACTGACATGAATCGTATGTAATATGTAAACAATCCATAATTCATGTTATTCACGACAATAGAATAAAGGAATAATTACTAGGAAATACATCAAGCTCACTTCTCATTTATATTAAGTGTCCGTATTAATCAAGGTATGTACCCCTTGCTACATGAAGAATTTTCAGATACCGCAATGTGTGCCGGAAAAGGATGTAATCCTGTCTGCAAACATCTCATATTTCAGATGGGTTATTATTCCATTACATTACATTACAAGGGTTTATAGCAGGGTCTACAATTTCAACATCTGCTGCAGTATGTTTTCACATATACAGTTGTCGAACATTACATATTGAGATCAATTAATAGGTCGAATAACTCTATGACTACTGGATACGACTTAATTCCATCATTTATAATTAAAAGAAGTGCAAATTCTATCTGAACACCGTTGTTATTTAATAAATTATTCTTTTGAGAAAGGAGTTTTTCCAACAGCTTTAAAAATAGCGAATGTCATTTCTGTCTACAAGAAGGGAGATCCAAATTGTCTCGCCAATTATCGCCCTATTAGTATACTACCTAACCTTTCTAAATTATTCGAAACATTAATGAATGAAATGCTGCTTTCTTATTTTAATAAATGTTATCTCTTTACGAATTACCAGCAGGGGTTCCTTGCGGATCGCTCGGTTAATACCGCGCTGCACACTTTTCTTAATCAATTATCACGTGACATAGACGCTAAAACCGTCTTTGCCTTGCCATGTTTATTGATCTGTCAAAAGCGTTTGACAATGTTGATCATAATATGTTATTGTAAAAATTGTATAATTACGGTATTACAGGTAGTCCACTACACTGGTTCAAAGGTTACCTTCATGATCGCAAGCAAAGAGTAGTCATTCAAGAGTGTTCGTCGGATGTGTGCGTGGTTGGCGAGGGTGTTCCGCAGGGATCCATTTTGGGAGCCACACCTTTCTCATTTTTATTAACGACCTCTCGTCAGTATTAACTCCCGCCAGTAACATCGCATTGTATGCTGATGACATTAATGTTACTCTTACCTCCAGTACCCTCCCAAGCTTATTTGCGAAGGCTGATCTATTGTATACTAAACTATCCCAATGGCTTACTAGAAATAGCTTATTACTTAATACCGACAAGACCCAATGTATTTTATTTCGGAACAATCAAAAATATAATGTTACTAACTTTATTCTCAATGGAAAAACCCTAGAATTAAGTCAATCTTCGAGACTACTTGGTGTGATTATAGATGAAGATCTCAAGTGGAGTAACCATATTAAGAAACCATGTAGTGAGTTGTCACAAATATGTTACGCTCTTCACAATCTAAAAAGATCTCGTAATAACCGTATATTTAAAACTTTATATTTTTCAAACTTTCGAAAATGGCATTTGGGATTACTCATTGGGGTTCAGGCGTTGGTATACTTCGGATATTTTTATTGCAAATTCGAATTGTTTTTAATTTATCTTACCATGAATCTTGTAGAGATACTTTCAAAGTGGAAAAAATCCTGATGTTGTATGATATTTATATTCAGGTATTATGTTTCGTTTTTAAATATAAATCGCAGTTTGCAGTTGGTATTTCGCATGACTATGATACCAGACAAACAAATTATTTGTTACCACCGACTCATAAAACTGCCTTATTTCAACGAAATTTAGTATTTATGGGTTGTAAGCTATTTAATAGGTTACCAAATAATATCAAATTATGTAATGCTTTGAAAAGTTTTAAACATAGTATAGAAATATATTTACTTGCATTATCTTGTTATTCAATAACTGACTATTTGTAAACGGATACTCTTTAAATTGATTGTGTATGCGCACTTTCTCGACCCTTGACGTTGCTTTTTGTGGTAGCTATCAGAGTTTCAAATAAAGATTGTTATTATTATTATATTATCAAATATAAATAGCTCTATCAACTCTATTAACAATTTGTAAATTCTTTTGGAGTACTAATTAGTAATTAAAATAGTAGCTTTGAAAAGATACAATTAATCCTTACAATTATTGTTAGAAGTCTATCGGCATATCTTTCTATAGTTTCTTGTCTCATTAAACTTGTCGTTTGGGTGTAATTGGGTATTAGTAGGGAAAGGTTCCTCAAGTCATACCCCTTAAGAAAAAAATAGTATAAAACTTAAGGATTTATCAAATAAATAGAAATTAAATGTGTTATCCAAAACCTGTGTTAATATTCTTATTTATTATAACTAAATTGGAAAATCTATATGCTTTCAGGTAAAATAAACTAAATATTTAAAAACTTACATCGGTAACACCAAAGTAACCGATTTCCTAAGACGTAACACCTGGCCTAAGTCGTACCTAAGAATTCAATGAAGCAACAATACTAACTAGAACGTACCTTTTTATTATCTGTTTACATGACACACTTGTTCAGTTAGTACAAACATCACATACATTTTTTTGTCCTCTCGTCAACTCCAGCGCATATATGGTGCACCTATGATGTGCATTTCAAACATTTAATCATATCTTCCTTCCGATCTTCTCCACAAATAAAACAAAACCAATTGCTTTTCTCCTTTTTAATTTTTAATGCCAATTCCTTTTTATTAATTAGTTCGTTTCTTTTATTTGCCGTATTTTTTATAATTTCTTTATTCCGCGTTGACGTAATTCCGACTGAAGAGGTAGGGCACTCACAGATCCCTTTGCTTTAGTTTATTATTGGAGTGGAAGCTAGAATATTTAATTCCAGTTTTATTTGGTTTAAAGGCGCCTCCGTTTCTTCCTCATGCGTTTCTTTGCTTTCTTGTGTGATCATTGCAGAAAGGTTCTCTTGATTATTAATGTCGAACGGAGTAGTGCGTAAAGAATCTTCAAATCACAGGTGTAGTGGCGCAAAAATCAACTAATGTTGTTGATTTTTGCCCCACTGCATGACCACATTGATTTAAAACCATTCAAAGCAATATCCATACAAACGGATTTTAGTAGATTCGTATAAAGTAGCAGTCATTTCTTAAGTCGTACCAGTACAATTGAGGAAACTCTTATGGGTACGACTTAAGCAAACATAACCTAATATTAAATAAAATTAATACGATTGCGTTTCGACCAAACGCTTATATAAATTCTACTGAATTTATATTTAATAATGAACCAATAATTTACTTCTAAGATTGACTACCAAACATATGCAGAAAATTATATGAAAATTCAAGTAAACTTACTTAGTAAAGATAGCAAGGACGGTAGGGCTGCACAATAAACACACTGTTCGGATTACTCCTCCCGCACAACGTATTAATTAATTCGGGACGACACGTGTTTCGGGAA
>JARFOC010065749.1:0-17069 GCA_031763485.1 Osmoderma eremita | reverse complement strand
CGTTTACGGCTCATCGGTACACCTTCGTGGAAGTGATGGCAATTTTTTATACTAACCTGTATATAAAGGCGATATGACATAAAATGCGCTACTGCTGCATGAATAGGACAAAGTAATTTGTTCATACATACAGTTAGAGTAGCTAGTGAGCGTTTATCCAAGCAGATGGAGTTGATCACACCACATTTGTATTCCTACAGATGGGGTTGATCAATTCTCATTTGCATTTTATATCATATCGCCTTTATATACAGGTTAGTATTAAAATTGCCATCACTTCCACGAAGGTGTACCGATGAGCCGTAAACGGCAAAACGCGTCTACACATGGTGGAGGTGATGGCATAAGCTTTTATCTATTAAATCTTGTGTTACTAACTAGATCTCTTCTTCTTTATATTATTTATTATGAAATCCTATGAACATAATGTGTTCAGGGAAGAATTTACATATATACATTATGTTCGTTGACTTATTTAACATAATGATTTTATAATTAAATATCTTCCCTTTTCTTTGAATTAATAATGGAAAATTATGGAATAGGTTTGATTGTATCTGTTTGTTATTTATCATTTTTCCTTAATAATGTTCCACCAACTATACAAGTAGTTTTTCGTACAACTAATCCTCCAACAATTTATTTTTGCCTCGATAATTAATTATAACATCGCAATCATATCTTATTATCCCTTTTTTGCAGCAAATGGTCTATAAAAGTTTTTAAAAGTTTCTTCTTTAGCATATACTTTCTTGCAATTAGAACAATTGTTTAGTTATATTTTCATCAACATTTTCGAAATATCGTTAATACAGCACAGATTTTCGGCTTTATAGAGAAATAATAAACAATTCAAAAGGAATATAATTATTTTTATTAACTTGATAACGGATTGTGATTATATGCTATTGGCGTTATCTTTTCATGTTTTTTTTTTGATTTATTAAATTACGTAAACAATTCTTTTCATTGCGTCTTTATATATACATTTTCATAGTATTTGATTTCAGCTACCCAACCTCCACAGGCTGTTTACGGTCTTGTGATTTTATTTTCAAGGGGTGGTTAAACATCTTAAAATAAGGCCAAAATATCTTAACAAAGTTGCATATTAAGAGAGATATTAATGTAAAAGAAATTTCGTTTTTTACTTATTTTTATTTTTAAGTGGTGATTAACTACCACAAAAAAGATATTTAACGCTCAAACGATTGATCAAGAACTTGTGCAAAGTAAATGTAAACGATAGGTTATTATTGAATTTTTTACTAAGTAGGCTGACGTCTAACTTTTCCCATATGTCATGTTTCGCTCGCCCATGTATCCGTAATGCAGTCAATACATGAGGCACCTCTCTGCACCGTTTGTTTACCCTTGCATTGCTGGTTTGATGTAAATTTTTCCGAGTAAATCCTAATAATGATCGCACCAACAGTGAATACGTTGACATGTTGTTAATTTATGGTGAAGTACGCCAGAATTCTGCCGCTACAAGTCGATTGCACGCTGAACGGTTTCCTAACAGGCCAACACCTATTCCACAAAAATTCACCGCTCTAGTAATCCGTGCACAAGAAACTGGTGTACTGCGAACACGTCAAGCTCGAGATGGTGGTCCTGGCCGACACCCACGAGTTTTGGATGCCAAGGAAGAAGATGTCTTAAATCTTGTCGAAGAAGATCCTTCCAGTAGTACTCGAAGAATAACTCCCCAAGTAAATGTATCAAATCGAATTATCTGGGGAACACTGCGCGAGAAT
This sequence comes from Osmoderma eremita, assembly GCA_031763485.1. Classification (NCBI taxonomy): domain Eukaryota; kingdom Metazoa; phylum Arthropoda; class Insecta; order Coleoptera; family Scarabaeidae; genus Osmoderma; species Osmoderma eremita. The sequence continues at coordinate 15,309 of JARFOC010065749.1, read as the reverse complement.
TAGTTGTATCCTTTCCATGTACATAAAGTACGGGCTTTACAACTTGAAGACCATCCTTTCCGTTTACAGTTTTGCCGATGGTTTCCACAAAAACATGTAGAAATTCCAAACTTTTCTTCCATTGGCGAGTGCCGAAGCAGCGTTTACACCTAACGGCATAAATAACTGTCGTAATACTCATATTTGGGCTGTGGAAAATCCACATGCTGTCTGTCATAATCATTTCCAGCATAGATTTTCGATAAACGTTTGGGCCGGACTGGTTAACGGACAACTTATTGGCCCATTTGTGCTGCCAAATCGAATGAATAAATATGTTTTTCCAAAATCATTTGGTCGAACTATTGGAAGAAGTTCCTTTGAATATACGTCGATAAATGTGGTTTCTTCACGATGGCGCACATCGTTTAGTTCGCGAACATTTAGGTAATATGTTTGAAAATAAGTGGATTGGGCGAGGTGGTTCTATACCATGGCCTCCTCGGTCACCCGACCTTAACCCCCTTGATTTCTACTTGTGGTATACACCAACGACATAATTGATTTAGATGATCTTCGTAACCACGTTGGGGCAGCGACGCCGACAATTCGACGGCAAGACCAAGGCCTAGTAAATTATGCCAATTCATGGATACGTCCAGCGAGACTTTGCGTTCAACAACACAGCGATAACTTTGAACAAGTAGTGTGAAGTGGATTCCATGAAAACCATAAAAGAAATTGTTTAAATTAATGTGCTTAATCACCACTTAAATAAATAAAACTACAAACTACTACATTAATATCGCGCTTATTATGCAACTTTGTTAAGATATTTTTAAGTTAGTGACATTATTTTAGGATGTTTAATCACCCCTTAAAAATAAAATAACAAGACCGTAAATACCCTGTATATTAACCTCTTTATGTTAGACTTCCAAATTGACTTTTCGCTAATTTTAATAACCAATTTTCCAAAAGTAAATTCAAAACAGTAGCAATAACATCCCAAGTTATTAACAGTAAAATATGGTCAAAGATTTTAAAGATTTTGTTTAAACAGAATACTATTTGGGCTGAGAAGATGACAGTTATGACAAGCACTACCTATTCTAAATGTCTGAGGAAAATTTAATTTTACCCCACAGCTTTTAGTGTCTTTTTCATCCTTAGCTTTACTATACCGACTAAATATTGTTTATTCCTGTTGTCATATGCCTCTCAGCAGCCTCAGTAGCTTTTGTATTTTCTCTTGGTGCTTTTATTTTTATTCTAATCGATTTCGCTTTTATTTTTAAACCAGGTCTTTCCAGAACTATTGTCACCCCATATTTATTTTATTATATCATCACTAGATCATCGTGCTCTAGGGTGCCACTGGCGCAATCCTTTCATGTATTACCAACATAGAAAAAATTGAGGTAACTGTAAATTCAAACTATCATCAGACAATACTGTACATAAGAGAACACCAATATTTCCGTAGCTTTGAAACAAATAAAGTTTTTGTCATCTTATATTTGATTCGAAAGCAAATGTAATTACATTAGTATATAGCTGCAGAGAATCACCGCAAATTAAATTCATTTACTTCGCTACAGCGTGTGATGAAGCAATGCCAACTTAGAATTAATTATCTAGGTTCAATAATGAAAAACTGTGGAGCACAATGCAAGCTTTAATTATAAAAATTACTTTAGTGTTTCGTAGTCACAATGCAGATATGTACATACATGACCTACTACATGAAGATACATAGGTTGGAGCAAACGATAAATTACTTGGAAAAACATTGCCAACTATGTATCACGACCATATAACACAAAACCGTATGTACTGCATAAAATCTGCATCATAATTACTTGTTGTAATCATAGCGTGTCTGACTTGTATTTAAACAAATCGTATATTTCAAGTGCTTCCTTTGGACAGTTTGAAATAAATTACGAATTTATAACTTTACTGAAATGTTTTATGCCCAAAAAAAATTTGCTGTAGTTAATATTATATTGAAGCAGAGATTATATGCAACACATACACAATGTTTCAAAAAATTTCCATTTACTGTAGTTATCCGAATTTATTTCCCAGTGACTGTTTGATATGTGAATGAATATTCCAGTTCGCGTCGATCACAGTTGCATTAAGGGCCTAGAAGATACTAAAATAACAATAAACGAAACGGTTTTTAAATTAACGTTGTTAATAAAATATATATTCGGCAATAGCGAATAACATTTCGGCAGCCTGAAATTTCCTGGAACGTCCGTAATAGACACGGGGGCGAAATTTAACTTTAAAATATACCGAAACGTTTTGCTTCTCTCCGTGTTGCCATGGCAGCCGTTTAGTAAAGTGTACAAGCGGAGGGAAAGTGAGATGAATAAATACAGCGTGTTTTGGACCGGAGAAAGGGGAGGAGAAAGTGGGAAGGGATGTAATTGTGTTCGTGGCGATGCAGAAGATTAGGGCTCGACTCGGTTTGAACATTTATCATGAAACCTAAACCAGAGTTGAGCGCCGGTCACAACCGAAACCATTATCGCGCCGACTTCAAAACTTTACCTTTTTTTTTCTTGACATTTAACTTGTAAAATTTTGAGCGAGGAAGATGGCGCACCAGGCGTATTAGGTATTTGGCATATAAATTACTTTTTTGTACGTTTCTCCCTTCTGGTTTCAGGAAGCCGACGGTCAGAAAACCAACAACGGAATTCAGTATCGATTGCAGCTTCTCTACGCAAACGGTAAGCTTATATATAAGATAAATTTTACTTGGCTGGAAATACGGAAGTAACGTAATCTTTTACGTTGCTTATTTATAAATTAACTTTAAATTAACTAAATGTAGTAAGCGCTTAAAATATTTATGGAATACTGATTATTAAAAAGAATATGGAAATGTTTGGGGCAATTGTAAATGTATTAGCCATTGTTCTCTTCCAATTCGAATAATGTTGGCAATCTACAGTCTCCAAAATATTGGATTGCACTATGCTAGACCGACTACAACGTTTTCTGGACAAATATAAAATTATTGCATACAATCAACACGGTTTTGAGAAAACAGCTATCCAATGCGCTTCTTGCCTTTTATAACGAATTATTGCAACATATTGGAAAACGTCAGAGTCCCATTGGAATGTTTTGTGATCTCCAAAAGACGTTTGATTGTGTGTAACCCGACAAAGTAGTGACGAAGATGTACAACTACGGCATTCGGGGTAACGTTGCTAACTGGTTTACAACTTTTCATAGAAATAGCAATTTGTCAAACTGACTTTGTATGATAAACATCACATGGTTTCTGCTAGATCGAATCTCATACCTGCACTCAATGGAGTGCACCAAGTAACAATACTCGGTCCTATGTTATATAATATATGTATATGTCAATGACATTGTCTCCTTCCTGAATGACGTATATATTGTTATGTATGCTGACGATTTTTGATTGCTGATATCTAGTGAGGTGAATGTTGTCGATAGAGCAAAGATGTTCTGGAATCTGAACAGATTGCGTGCTGATATCGCTTTTAGGATTCCATATCCAAGATAATCCTCTGTGGATGGAGCATTGTACTAATCTTGCTGCGAAGATTTCATTCAAATCTTATATTTTCAGATGTTTAAGGGAAAATGAATGTCTTCATACACTAATGTCTATTTACTATGGCGAAATTCAATCCCGGCTCCAATACGGCAAAAATTGTGGGGATCATCATCAGCTGTCAACCAAGTATTTCATGCGCAAAAAATGGTGTTAAAATTAACATTAGCCGCAAAACACTCTGAATCGTGTAGATCGATTTTTTACTACCTAAGAATTCTTCCATTGAAAAGTTTGTATGTTGTTGAATTATGTGCATATATTCACCTAAAGAAGACAATGTTTGAAACTAATTCTGAAATGAATAGTTATAATACCGGCACAAAATGTGACCTACACCTACCACAATACACTCTCCGGTTAACAGATATTAGACCACATAGTGTTGGTATTAAAATTTACAATAAAATTGTAATTTTACTAACTACTGTCAGTACGAATATTAGGAATAAAAAGTTCAAGTATAAATTATCCCAATATCGTAAGCAGCACAATTTCTATTAATTTGAAGAATTATTTTTTACTTAATCAACCACTTACACATAAGCATGTCTACAGCAAGAATTACCTATCTTTACTACTTATATCATGCACATACCCTTACGTACCCTTTTCATCAAAAGCATAATTCAATTCTTTTACCTTTATAGTACGTTTTGTAATTTTGTTGTCTCACTAGGTATTAGTTTTTAGTTTGTCTTAGTTAGGTTACTTTTCCTTTCCGCAAATGACTTAAGTTTTCCTTTGTTTCCACTTGTTCGACGTGTTAAAACACAAATGTGTCTAAATAATTAATAAATGCAAAATTTACCGGATATAGGAATGAGATATGGTTTCAGCAGGATGCTGAAACTCAGAACACTGCTATTGTGTGGGAGTATCTGCAGAACATTTTTGATGGTAGATTTCTAACTGGTTGGCGTGCTATTCGTTGGGAACGTAGGTCACTTGGTCTCGCTCCGAATGATTATTTTTTATGGGGTCGCGTTAAATCTTCTATTTATGAATTTCCTGAAAGGGGAGCAATATCGATGAACTTAGGCACCTACTAAGATTATTCAGTGCATAACGAATATTCCACCTATAGTTTTACCAAGGGTTAAAACAAAGTGTAAGTACTAGCGGGTTCACCCGCTTTACCTCGTGGGACGAAATTAATCTGATATTTTGTTGACCAGTGTATTTTCTATTAATAAACCTTCTTACTTAGCATCTTATTTTTCACTAGAATTTTTTCTCTATTGGATTTTGGAAAAGGGATTTTCTAAGTTTAGGCAATCATATTTCACCATTTTCTCTCTCTTCAATTAACATTTTCATTTATAGAAAATGTGATATATTGCTTACAAATGATTGTCTTTAATAACGCATTAATTTCGTAACTGTTGCTGTCTTGTTTTCTCTGGTGCTCCTTATCGTCTCCTCTCTCTTGAGGCATTAACTAGAGGAGTTTCTTCTTCCATTGCTAAACCCAAATTCTCTTCGGTCCAAGAGGTCTGATTAGTTTTTGTTTGTATTTATTCACCATCTGTAACAATTCATGTATTTTTTTAATAATAAAAGGCGATATTAATGTTTATTGGATACGTATTTAACATTTAGTGTTAGTGTAGTAAGAACACTATTCATTATTACCCTGAATACCTACTATTGAGAATTGAAACTGTTGATAGGGCAAAATGAAAAGCTTTCCGCTTTACCCTTACTTTTATATTTCCACTTTGCCTTTAGCGACGATATTTTTATTTTTTTTGTTAAATAGTAATCAAAGTAAATATGTCAAATTATCAATACGACACATTATTAGTGACATATCAAAACATAACTTACTAAATAGCGGAGAATTAATTTGCATTAACAATATGAATTTAATTTTCCTTGAAATCTTCAATCGTTCATAGTAAACTGGCAAGTATGTTTTTTTAAATCACGCAGTTACCTGTAGCTTTAATTTTATACGACATCTAGCGCTAATTGTGTCCCCTCAATTAGCGCTAGATGTCGTATAAAATTAAAAATTAAAATTCATAAAATATAGTTGCAGTTTTCTATAAAATAGTTAAAATGCCATCTTTCCGCTTTTGCCCACCCTTTCCACTTTGCCCGTTCTTCCCCTATTCCTTCTTACAATGTGTAACTTTAATGTGCAAAAAGTACATTGCCAGAACACCAAACTTGTCAAACACTTACCACCATAAACAATAATACGAGACAACTTCATTAACATTACTGCGCTTACAACAATCGGACAGAGTTTGTTATGTAAAAAGGAATTAAATTAATTATTTTACACTCTCATTTAAGGTACAATTTAATTATCTCGCTGCGTACAAAATACTAACTAATGATAAATTTAAATGCTGTTCGCTTCCCGCTCGTATACCATATTGAACGGTATAGATGTTACTGTACCTAATTTGGCTGATCTGATTGACTGTACAGATTAATTATATACGTAATTAAAAGACTGAGTCTGCCGCATTGTAGCGTCAGTAATTCTTTATTCACGTCAGTGTCCGCGACCACTACCATTTACGTAATGCACCTTATCGTGCTAAAGTGTAAATGGTGTTTTTCCGAACGATTCTATAAGGAAAGGGACCGCTCAGCAGACCGCTAACAAGAATAATTGACAAATGATAAACTGTTCGTGAAACTACGTAATTAATTAATTACGCCTTTGTGTTGCTTCGGTGTGTTTGTTTAAAATTCCGCGTTTATGTTCGTTAACCCTGTCCGGTCGGTGTTGTGGCTTGATGTTCAAAATAGGGCGGTTTTAGGAACTAGGGGGATATTCTTGAGAAAGGAGCGGTTTTGGGAGGTTTCTGCGGTTTCCTTAGTTTGGACTTCGGGGCCGCGGGGACGTACGGTTGTTGTGCTAGGAAACATCTTAGACCGCAACATATAACAAGATTATCTCGGTTGCTCGAAGAAACCGCTTGCGAAACGAAAATTTTCGTCTCACCATCGTTGCAGGAATTGTTAATTTAGATCGAGATTAAGAAAAGAAAATATCGAGCTAAATTATAGAATATACTGTAATGTTCCAAAATTATATATTTTAAAGAATATAAACTTAAGATCCGCTTTATGACACAAGCCGGGCAACTTCTGAGCGATTATTTGACAATTAATAAATTAATAAGTCCGGGGTAGATGGCCATAGGTTTTCCAATGGCTAGAAAAGCACCTACTATGAAAGCTTTTCAAAAATACTTATTTGTCATGAAATGGTATAACAAAAATAACACAACATAAAATGATAAATTAAAAAAAAACATACCAAATAAAAATTCCTAAGAAATGATGCGTATAGCCATCTCTCCCGTGTCTTCAGGGAGAGATGGCCACGAACAACATTAATCACAGTTAATTAAATCAGCTTTTTGGACTTGCCGTCAAGTTTTCAACACTTCTGGCAGAAGTAGCCGTAAGACGTGCAACTCCCATGCAACCAGAACATACAGTTGATACATTGGTTCCGATCAACAGCTTTTCTAATATGTCTATAGTCCTCTCCACATCCTACACATAAGTTTTCACTAAAATCTTCACTTCCATCTTCCTCACTTTTTAGATTTATTTCTTCAGCTTCCTCACTGCTTGAAGCTTCCAATTCTCTTTTCTTGTTGTCCTTGACTTTTTGTGTTTTTATTTTGAATCCTATGTTGTCTTTCTTGGCCTTTTCTTCCATTTTTCTTTGCGAATTTCTAAATGTGCGGCTGACTTTGAAATAGCTGCAACTTGTTTGGCCCGCTTTTTAACAGCAGTTATTTTTCCCGGAATAGGAGGCGACAAATCAAACACTATTTTCGACGGAGTAATTTTTGTGTTAGACGTTTGTTTAGACTTTGATGGTTGTGCTTCTAAACCATTAGTTGGTTCCTTTGCAGTCTCTGTCTGTTTTGGAGGTGAAACGTGTGCTGTAGTAGGCGAGGAAGCCTCTTCAATAGAAAAAGCGTAAGAATGAAGTGTAGAATTCCCGTTGCTCTAAAGTCTCTGAAGCCTGATGAACCATTTTGTGTTGTAGCCGCCTAAGCCCAACTTGAATTCAATAACTCACCAAATCGATATCTGGTGGTGCGCCGTCCAGCGTGATTTCTGAGCCACAGACGAAACGAGTCATAAAAATGTGCCTTCAAAGATTAAAAAAGCTTCTGTCTATAGGCTGCAGATAGTGAATGGTATGCCTTGGCAAACATAATATGATGATTCCATTTGACTGTGCAAATTCCAACATTTCGACAGAATTCGTGGGAGGCCTGTCCGTCAAGTATTAGAACTCCCTAGTGGTTTTCCAGAGACAAAATCTTCACGCATCCATTCAAGTAAAATAGTCGCATTGATATAAGCGGATTATTGTGCCATAAGTAATATAGAACTAGCTGGTATTAGGCCATCGTCCCACTCTTTTTTCTATTTTTTCCTTTCATTAACACAACAGGTGGTAAAAAGTTGCCTTCGGCATTATAACAATCAACTAAGGTAACAGTTTCTCCTTTTTCTGAAGACGTTGCCGTAGAAACAGCTTTGGAGCCTTTTTGCGAATATCTCGCGTGGTCCATTGTTTCACTGAAGACCAGTTTCATCAATACTAGAAATGTTTGCCGGTTTGTCAAATAGAGAGTTTTCTTCCATCGTTGTTTCCAACAAAGTAAAATAGTCTTCTACTTCTTTTCGGTTCATTGCCTTTGCTCTAGCTATGGAGATACCTTCCACGAATACTAATTTCCGGATGTCGGTTTAAAAACAAGCTAAGCGAGTAGTAGTCAGCATTTTCCCTTTCGTTATTAAATTTGTAATTGATTTTTAACTGTTGACCGAAATCATAAGCAATAGTCCTCAAGTCGTCTCTGGTTAGTGGAAATCCTCGTCTTTGCATGGTTAAAATATGCCGAGATAGACGATTTTCATGCTGCTTTCCAAAGACGCAGCTAGGACGCATGCTTCCCTTTTCATAGTTTTCTGTTTTAATTCGACGTTCCAATGTTTTGCTTGGTATTTTAAATTCAATAGGAACTCGGAGAACAGAACAATTTCAATTAACAACATATCTGATTGCCTCAATAAAGTTACTTGTGACCACTCACCACGCGTTTGCACAGCTTTTCTTATATATTTATTTGACATCCACGAACAAAATTATATGTTTGGTTATGTATTGACAATATCACAAAGCTAGCACTGCCACCTCTCCCGATTGCCTGGGAGATATGGCAATAGTAATATTCTAATTTCACTTTTCGATTGGAATCTTGGATCGTTGGATCTTACAACGTCGTAGTGACTAATTTCATCAAAATTTAAAAAAAAAACCTATTGCAAATTTTGTACTTGACCTAAAATATGCAACATGTATTTTAAAATAAAATTAGTTTACTCAACTCATAAGCGATTTTTTACAAAATAAATAGCAAACATGAGCACAACATAACTGCTGCATCAAGACGAGTTACCAACAATACAGATAGAAATTTCTAGGTATGGCCATCTATCCCGGACTTAATATGACTTAATAAAGAAGTTGTAACGTTTTTTTAATGTGAAAAACCTGACCTCCGGTTCCGGAGCAAGTTTAATTGATGTATATTTTTTGTCGAATAAGCAACATAATTGGTTTTTAGGCTGACTTATTGATGTGGGTTGTCTATTTTTAAAATGCCATTTAGTTATAGGATAAATAAAGATCAATCAATAGTGTATTGCCCGTTTTTTTGGATAAGTTTCATAATTTCATATACAAAAGACCTGTTTTTATTGTCGAAAAATTGAACAAGGTCAGGCAAGTGTGATAGGCATGACACACATCTCATCCAATAACTTTTGACGAGTAGCCAGACTTGTTTTTTGGTCTTGCATTGTCGTAATGGAACACATTGTGATCAAAGAGAGAAGTAAATAAATAAATTAACGTTTTTTGGAGCATGAATTCGTTGAAACTGACCACTTACCGAGAAATTCGAAGTAATTGGTTGGATCCTTGGTAGAAAAAGCAAGGCACCACTGTAAGTGCACAACCTTCCTCAGGTGAATGTCCGTTTGCAATGTTGCTTTGCAGCGAATCATCACGTCGGGATCAAGGCCGTTTGTGCAATATATTCTTGAAAATTATCCACTTCTCGTTAGCAGTTATCATTTGCTTAAAAAAGGATCGTCTTCCCCACGTCTAACGGGCATATCGCAATTCATGAAGATCCAAATATCAATAGCTTGTTTACGATCTCCTTCAGGTGGTCGTGAACGCTTGAATGATTAATGTTCAATGTTTCTCTAATTTATCGTGCTTTGTAAGATGAACCTGGCTCTACCAATGTTTTTATTCCCATTTACCTCGGTTGGCCTCCCTGAGATCAAAATCACCAGAACGGCATCTAGTGAGCCATGATTGACCCTGACGTAATCATAGATGATTGTAACCGTAAACTCCACATTAGAAGGAACCCGGTGAATGTCAATTTTGCATCAAGTAACCGACGTGCCTTTACGGAAATAAACCAGTAACATATCATAAAAATTTCGTCTTCCATCTTAAATTTGTCGCAAAATCCCCAAGACTCAACAAAACCATCTATTTGTTTAGAATAAGCCAGATCTGTCAGATGTCAGATGATGTAGCAATAACATAGATGACTTCCAAAAATGAACTAACTGCATTTGACGCAAAAAATGCGTCTTGACCTTTTCGACAACCAAATAGTTATTGCCAACAACACGATATATACTTTACTTTGACAGATAATACTTTACAAAATGATCAATCTATGATAGATTTGTTTGTGGAGTATTACTGAGTCCTAGAATGCCAAGCAGAAGGCGATATCTCTATCTCGTGACAACCTTCTGTATACAGTTTCTGAAAGGGAAAGTGACTTAAGGAAATTATTAATCGAAATATGTAGGTATAGCGCGAGCCGGTATTAAATGCAGGTTCCGTAATGCCGAGCGGTAGCTCCTAAAGATTTCCCATAAAATACGCAAGTAGATGTACCGTGTAGTGGAACGGTGCTATATCTCATTTACCATAGCACACCTCACTCAGCGGCCTCCCTCAGGAACACTCTTCTTCGCCTTATTTGTAATAAAATAACTCCGCAAACGCTCTCTCAGGAACGGAAAGATGGCGAACCCTAAGGCTGTACCGTGGCTGCCCGGGTCTTTGTTCATGCCAGCTATCGCGTCATATAACGCGCAGAGCGCGATCACCTTATCTGAGTCCGTTTATGCCATGTGTTGTTCTACACGGTCTACGCTATCGAAGTCTTTGACGCGTACGTATCTTATAAAGTTTGATGTTTTATGGCTTTAATGATTTACTACTGAACGCGGACGGTTAAGATCCTTTACAGTACCTTCGTATATACTTGGTTGGCGATTTACGCTCTCATCAACCAATGCGTATCTCTTAGATAGCTAGATAGTGTTGTTAAGATAGAAAACCAAATGACTGTAGTAAATATAATAACGTTTCTTGTTTTACGTGATATTAATAAGGTTAAAATTTGTTTTCAGGTGTGCGTCAAGAGCAAGATATTTTCGTTAGGCTTATCGACTCCGTGACTAAACAGGTAAGCTACAAACCTAGTTATGTACATACTTTCCCCTTGTTCATCATTGAAACAAAGATAAATTTCTTTGTTTCAATGATGAACAAGGGGAAAGTATGTGAGAATCAAATGTAACCTATTGGTGATAACGGAAGTCTTTCAGAGTTTACTTTTCTTTACACTATAAATATTAGGTCGAAGTTACGTAAGTGCCGAATTTAATTGATAACTATGAGTATATATTAGCAATTATGTGTCTAATCATGGCAACTCAGTTGAGAAAAAAAAATTCGGTCGTGCGACGGAAAGAGATAGTATTGCGCGAATGAGGCACTAAAGATAGTAAATTTAGATCAAGAAAGTAGGAGCCTTACGAAGGTATTTGGCCGTAATGCTAAAGGGTAGATGTATCCACGATAACAGCTAGTCCAATCTTTACGCATGGTTCCACAGTGCAGGAGCCCAGTGCCCCACGATCAATGGGCCCCCCAAACCTTAGCGACAACAGCGGAATCGATCATAAATTTTTCAATCCTATACAAGTTCCGATTCCTATTCCAAGGTTTACAAGCGCTGGTCGCTGATTTAGTTTTAGCTAATCTGTGAAAAATTGTTTTGTTTACTTTTCATAATAAAGTACTCGAAATTATTGGCTTCGCCCAACTAAATTGTTTACTGTTAGAATATGATAAATTCTTTGCTTGGTCAAGTAGACCGTTGATTAAGAGTCAATTGTTTGTGGCTGCAACGAATATGCTAAAAATCTATTCCAGTGACATTAGAGCAAAAAAGTTAGCGATGGAATGCACAGAATACTTTAGAGATGTCCGAAATAGTGAGAGTGAAGAGGTTATGGGTATTTCAGATTGATATATTTTAAAAGAAAATAATTTTAAAGACGCTTTTCCGGATATTGAAAAAGCAATTAGAATCTTTTTATGCTAACTGTAGTGGAAAACGGTCCTCCTCAAAACTGAAAAGGATCAAAAGTGAATTGAGCATTACAATTCTTCCATTGAAAGCCAGTTGCTTGAAGAAATAGACTCGGAAGATGTCATTCGTGATTTTGTCACTCAAAACTCTAGGAAAGTACCTCATGTATCGGTGTAGATTTTTTTAAGTATGTTTGCATTTGTTCGAAAATTTTCGAAAATAAATTATATCGGTGCTAATATTGTTCGTTCCTGTTAATATCGATTGTGAATTCCTCTCAAAAGGGCCCCATGCATCCCAGCGCCCAGGGCCCACACTTGGCTTAAGACGGCCCTGATAACAGCTACAAAGTGAGGTTCATTCGACCCTTTTGAGTTACATACGTTATTGCGCATCGGAATTCCTTTCTCAGTGCGTGCTAGTGATTTATATTTCACATGTTGAGTGTACATTATGGATGATTCATCTGCAGTGAGAATTAAAAGTGAAAGCAACTTACATTTGTCAAATTTTGCATTCATTTTGACAGTTTAGAAACGAGGGCGAATAGAAGAGTGAATGAAAGAAGAGAAAGAAGTCCTGAATAAACTAGGTTAGAATGAACTTTACTCGTAACTCGTGCATGTTCACATTTAAGGTGCATCATCCTAAATGTGCAAAACAGATTATTCATCCGCGATGGAAAGTGTAAATTGTGTTTTCATCTGATTTTTTTCAAACTGAACACCAGAAGTGGCAGTGAAAAAAGTAGAATAATGTCCTACTTTGGATGAATTGAATGATTTATCCAGGAAGTGTAAACACACATTTTCTTGTATAAACTAACGAGAAAATATATAATGGCTGATTGAAGATCTTATATTAATGGTTACATAAGAGGTGTGATTCTGTATTTTATTATTCTCTTATGTTTTTATTAATTTTTTTCTTATATTTTCCCGACACATCTTCCAATACAACGATACCAACTACAACAATTAAAAGTTCTCAATTTTTTTCTATTCCCTTGGTCCAAATAGGCTTCCATTATTCCTTGCCTTTTCCCGAGGTTACCGCTATTAAATGCCGACGATAAAATCCTTATTTTTTTCACGATTCATAACCTTGATTCACGAAATTAAGTTTACACTATTTTTTCTTGGAAGATTCACATTAAGACAACTTATCCAAAGTGCGAATTCAATTTGATCTATTCACTGCGTGTTCAATTTGGATGAAATACAGATGAAAACATAATTTGCGCATATTGCACGTACAAAATGCAAAGTGATAAAAAGATATAGAAATGCTGGGGATCGAAAAATGGAAATTGAAGATAGTATCCGATACATTATTTGACTATATTCTCATGTAGTTTGTGAAAGAAAGCAGATCTACAGATCCACATATATATAAATCTTTTTATTCCTTATAATTTAGTTGTTTCTTCGCTCTTAACTCTAAAAATATATACTTTATCTACTTACTAATTTAGAGGTGAAAGTTTCGTCCAATTAGTTTTGGTGACGAACGCGCCTATCCCTGCGTGACTTGTCAGAAGGGGAGAAGATTGTTCCGTGTTACGGTAACTAACCATATATATAACCTTAGTGCTTAGTATACGTATTTCGGTATGTAAATCATATCGATGGTAATAGATTAAAAGAAATTGTTGTGAATTTTATGTCGGTAAGCGCTGGAAACAAGGAAATGCAATCAGCTAATGACTATAGCCCCTGGTAGAACTTATATTATCTTGAACAAGATGGCAGAGGCATCATTTACCTGAGTGCCTGCCGATAGACATGCAACGAGTATTTTCACTTTAAAAAAAAACGCAATGAATTAGCTATATTAAAATTCTCAATTGGACGTCTCAATTTCAACGCAGACGAAAATAATTGTCTTAATTTAAACGTTAATTGAACTGAATAAGGTTGTTCGAGGCGGCTTACAAACAATAAAGCATGTTCCTTTTAAGCTTCTACTTATAACCCACTCATTCGTTGGAATGTTGCATTATACCTCTATTGCTCTGACATTTTTCATCCAACTTTCACATGTCATATTTTCAACATTATTTGTTGATGGGACGAAATTCTATAAAAGATTTTTACTGTTCAATGGGTCGTTTGCGTTTACAAACAAGCACTAGTGAAAATAACTACTTCTGTTTCAAAGGCTTTGGGCTTCATATTTCATATTTGCAAGGTCTCTGCTCAGACGCGCGTTCCAATATTACTATTCTTCAAGCACTAGTAAAAATGTGATGTGAATAAATATGAGTTAATTAACCTCAGCCGAGATTCTTATCTAATTATCCCTGATTTTGATTGCTTACATCTTCTCCAGCCAAATGAATACAATTTTTTCCTCTAAGGCGTTGGGCTTACTATTTCCTACTTGTACCGATTATGCTAATAAACGCGGTTTAATTTTACAATCCCAGCCTATTATTAAACTTGAACATCCTTAAATTATATAGTGCCCTTATTAAGCTTACTTGCACATTTCACTGAAAAGGATTCAAAGAAGATTATTTTTAATAATCTGCATGGACTATATGCCCCCCAAGTAGTAGACTACGAATCTTTACTCTCCAGCTCTACATCTTTAACTTGACGTAGAGAGTGGGCAACCGGTAAATTTTTGCTTAAATTAATAAACAATTTAGTTGAACCACCACCTCTATTATTGCAAGTTTGTGCTAGATCTAACAAATTAAAAATGCCCCACTAATTGTAAGCCATATGACTGGAAAGGTGAATAGATTTTTCGCAAATCCGTTTCTATCTTAAGCATAACTAAAAATGGTTGTGAAAATACTAAAGCGACACCTTCAAAGTATATTTTGAGTGGTATACCTGGGACGATCCGATACTCACTTAGGCGTGAGATTTCTACCTTTCGGTGTAAAGCTATGTTAGAGTTGAGTTCCGGCGTGTGGTCTTTCTTCAATTGTTGTACCATTGCTGTTGTTCTCCGTTGTTTTCTATCCTCTGCTATCTGTTTCACTTCCTTCCTTCATACTCCTCTCCTTTCCGCAACTTCATCTTTCCAAATTCTTCTACATGTTCCGATCCCCTTGCTTCCAACCTCTTTCGCTTTGTATAATTGTTTCACCTTCCTTTTTTTAAGTTAAAAAATACCCCTTACCACCTTGTTGAGTAAAGAACTCTGAATACGCGTTTTTCTGCTGAGGATGGCAACTTAGTTGCCGAAATGCGTATTCAGAGTTCTTTACTCAACAAGGTGGTAAGGGGT
>JARFOC010065738.1:0-17072 GCA_031763485.1 Osmoderma eremita | reverse complement strand
ACACTGTTAACGTTGAAAATATCGGAGTTCTCGATTTTAGGTCGGAAACTTTTATGTGGCCACGAGTGTACATATATGTATGTGTTTTCCTGCAAATTAATAGAATCTCCTATTAAGATTTATAATGACTTATATACTTACTTACTGCTGCTGCTCTTCCCATATTCATACATATTCAATAATTCTTTTTTTTTTCATATATCTGTTGATTCTCTAGTTTATTTAATAACCCTAGATTTGGTCTTAAAATATTTATTTAACCCAGAATATTTAGATTTAGGTTTAAATAATTATCTATAGGCACTCTCTCCCATCTACATTTTTGGTATGAAACGGACAACCACTCGCTCCAAGAAGTTCGAAATCGGAAGTGATACATAAGTCTGGTATATTTACTACATGTAGCGTATAATCCCTTCCACTAATTGCCTTGCTATTCTACGTCAACACTCAACTATGTGATGCAAAAAGCGAAATTAGTTTGACAATTAGTAAACAACGACAGACAACACAGCACGCTTCCGAATGTAAATAGCAGTCGAACATCTGGTACCCTTCTACACTGTTAACGTAGAAAATATCGGAGTTCTCGATATTAGGTCGGAAACTTTCATGTGGCCACGAGTGTACATCAGCTACAGAATTCACGTCTTCCGCTTGATCGAAATGAGCAAACGGTATACCTACTTTAAAGCATGCAAGCAACTTGTGTATTCTTATCGTGTACGTCGAGTAAAATACATGTAAACAAAGTCTTTAACGATAGTGTCGAGATCCCTACACTTAAGGACTTCTTGAACGAAGAGGACGTATTAAACAGCTCAAAGATGAATCATTTTAGCCTAAATCCGCAGGGCCTTCCGGGATGGTGCAGTGGTATAAGTACGAGGGATCTGTGGGGGATGTGAGGGCAAACTTTTATATTTACCTGTATAAATAGGATATAAGATGTTATATTTTAATGAGGAGTGATTAACCCCCTCTATTTATGGATAGCGCAACTATTGCTTGGCCATTCACCAAAGCTGCACTGGCTGCCGTAAACGGCGAATTACTCGTCTGAACATGGTGGGTGTGATGGAAGATCACCTTTGCAGTAAGTTCCTTACAGTAATTCTTGCCGATTAGCGACCCTTGCTGCTGCTGCGAACAATTCGATTTGTCCAGCTTTGTAACAGACCAGCAAAAGTTGGGCTACTCACTAATGGGGTTAGAGAAAGCGAATGAAGATTGCCAGATACACAAGGGATACATGTGGCATGTTATAATTCGGTTATAATTTTTTTTGAATTATAAGTAGCCTGTTGTTACATAAAATTAAATATAAATCCTATATATTGCTTTATCATTGAATTGTTCATGTTAATTCACCAGAACAGTCGAATAATCTTTTCAACACCATCGATGCTTTCCCAATTACATATCTTGCATCGAAATCTACTGTATTGGAATCTACTTTATTAAAGGTTCGTGTTTAAAACATTTTTGAAGATGAACTAGTTGATAAAACATCTGCCGTAGACGTGGTAACAATGTTTTCATAGCATTTAATATCATATAATACAAAATCTTGATTTTTCCTGTATAATAAGGTATACAGTAAGAGCTATGGCCCTTTAGTCACCCGATGTTACACGAGAAAGGTTAGATGCAATACTTATTGACATGGATGTATACCAAATTTTCGGTAAAATAAAGTAGGTACTATAATAATATAACGTAATAATAATAATTGTCACTTTATGAAATTAAAAATCAAAATAAAAACACCTGTAAAAATTAAATAACTCTTTTCAAGAAAACAAAGAAAATCAAATAAAAGCTCGTGCGTCATAAATCACATGTTTTTAAAAGCTTTCGTCGCTAAAAGTTTATCAACAAAATTTCCATCATTGTGACAACATTCTAAAAGTGTTTCACAAATTTAAACCTTGCGTATTTGAAATATTCAGAAATACTTAGTTTAGTTTTTTTAATTTGTAAGATTGGTATTTATTTGTCCTTAAAACTCTACGAATGGTGTTGCCTGAAGCATTAAGTCGCTCAGCAATTTCTCTGCTTCACATTCGCGGTTGCTCTTGTGCGGTAGCACAGATGAGAATATCTTGCTCTTCATTATATACAGTTCGTTTCTATTTATGTTATTACGGATATAAACAACCACAACATTCAAAATTATTAAAATATGACTGTTTCATAGGTTTTTTTTTAAAATCCTGTTTGAATAGAATGTGTGATTTTTCTGATTGACTGACTGAGATGATTTGTAACATTTTGTAACAATTTTTTTTTGTGCAGTGACAAAATGTCCATCATTGTGGGCTATGGATTCAACAGAAATAATAAGTATGTCGAAGAGAGAGAAACCAGCAATATAAGCCGTTAATAAAGGAAAATACTAAATTAACTGAAAACGGAAAATAAAATTACGAAAACATGTGAACCTGGAATACATGGATTCCACTCAATAGCCAATGGGCAACTAAAATATCTCTTGTTTTCATGTATCTCGCAGCTAGCCGTAAGCCGGGCCGTTATTTCCGAATATGACTATTATTGTTAATATTATATTGTTAATATTGTTATTAATATTAGATATTAACATGTAGAACCAAATGCATAATGTTCCACAACTCTCTATATTCGGCAAATGATTCGTGCATAAGATACGACTTTTCAAGTTTCATGCATTCTAGATACTTTCGTCTATTACGAGAAGCAAACTATCCGAGCAGAATTTGTACCGAAATTGTGTGGCAACAATCTGTTCGGTTGTCGTCTTAAGTTGTACGTTGCTATAATTTAATGGAATGCCATCAAGTCAGTGCTGGCAACTATTCAAGCGTTTGAGACAAACTTAGTTTTGGGATTAAATGAAGATCTTAATAGCAGTTCCAGAAATTTCGGCGTTTTGCGTTGGTGAACTTTGGTATTCTCTCGCTTAGTAGTTAAGTTTTTTGGTTAGAACATGCGAATACAAGTTTAAATATGCCAGGAGAGGAGACGTTATTGATTGAAAGTTGGATAAACATCTTAATGTAAAAATAGCTAAATATAATACAATTACATTAAGATCATTATACACCAACGCTAAAGATAAATCGCCAAACTTACAAAAAAGCAATGTAATTTATAAAATCCATTGCAAAGATTGCAATGGTTGTTACATAGGGCAGAGATCACAATTACTACAATATCGTATTACCCAACATAAAAGTTCTTGTGCTTTAACACCTTATAGTATAGAATTAGGCCATATATTTGATTACAGTAGCATTAAAATATTGCAAACAGAGGGTAACTATAGAAAAAAGGCTTTTCCTACAAATGGCACATATAAATAACAACCAAACCGCCATAAATTTCAAAAGGGATACGGATCAACCTAATATAATTTATACTAATATTCTGAGCTACAAAAATAATATCTGATAAAACGTTTACAGCGAACTGTATACACATCCGCACTCTACCTTATTCAACTGACTGTATATGGAAAAACTTTTTTCATAGATGACCTCGAATATTTGTCTTATAATATCAGTTAAAGTTTTAGTTTTATCATGTAAACTTTTTTAACAATGATTTTAACATGTTATGCCGGTTATAAATCAAATTAGTTACTCACATTGTAAGTAAAACTTGTTATTTTTAACAAGATTTCACATTTATTGTTAAAAAACTTCTTGTAGCATGCTCCTAAAGAAAGTGTCAAATAAACAACGAAATATTGAGCATGGTGTGAGATAATAATTCATTACCTGCACAGCTTATCAAAAATAAAACATAAATATCCATAAGAAAGAAAAAGCAAATTACACTGCAGACTATCTCTACCTCCGAATGCAGTACACGGCTTATGGGAATTCGATACATGGTTGCCAAATCGTCGAATCAGCTGTACATTATTACTTCCGGTTCCATTATTTGAGTTAATGAGAGTTAAAATGCACATGCCAACGTATGTGGCATTAGATACGAAAAGGGAGCTATAAGAAACGTAATTTCTGGTCAATGCAGCACATGCGGAGCTTGAAACACTTATACTGTTATCTCGCACATTTTTTCGAAGAGAATTTGTGGAAAACAGTATAATATCAAAAAGCATATAATCTTTTTATTTAAGAATCAGCGGAAAAACCCATAATTTTATTTATTATTACTCAACATTAACTTATTAACTTATTAACTTACATTTTGAACATTTATTTATGAATTGGGATATTATAGAATTTATTAAATTTAAAGTAAAACATATAATCCTTTAACAGATAATAGTTTCCACTTTTGTAACAGAAATAGCTGGAATCATATAAATACCCATGCAATACAATAATATTTAAGAAAGGAATAGCAATTACACACACATATGTCTTATGTCAATTTTTTAGTCAGTCGATGAATCAGTTTGATCTTCAGATGATGACGAATCTGTTACAATAATAATACATTCTTTAATGTCATCTTACAAATTATCCACTATCCACGTTTGCTTTCAATATTTTTTACATGTTTGGTGTAGTTTTGCCAATTATTTATTAACTGTTGCAGTGCTACATGCTCTTCGAATTAATTCCTCCATATATTTTACCTTAAATGTGGTATTATTCATTTTTATGCAGTTTTTAACTTGTGCCCATACCATTTCAATGGTATTTAACTCGCAGTGGTAAAGCGGTAATTGAAGGACGTCGTGACCTTTTTCTTTTGCAAATTCGTCAATCTTGCTCTCATTGCAGTTTAATTTGTGACACGCAAAGCAGTCCCTTTTAATATCCCTTTTTATATCGTCAGTGGTTGGAACTTTTTATAACCTTCTGCAGTGTTAGGAAGAATTATCAAGAAGGGTTACTGACTTCTGCGGTATATTTAGAAGTAATTTCATCTATATATAGGTATCATAGTACGACCTGAAATAATATAATAATAGATATAATTACAGGCTGCATGTTCTCATCATATGCTTGTAATCGGTCATTTACCTGTTTGTCTTTCCTTTTTTTGTTTTTTTTTTGAGTTAATAATGAACCTGTTCCTTGCTCCTGTTTCTTATTATATATTGTACGCTCTGAGCAACCCAAAGCTTTACTTGCTTCTTGAACGGCAGCACTCACATGCATAGATTTATTAAAATAATTTAAAACATTTGCAATCATACACTTCTCCGAAAAGCTAAATTTTTCTCCCTTACGCCGTTTTCTCATTACAGCCGCCATTAATGCAGTGAAAACTGTAACTAAACGTATAGGTTATAAAATTTATAAAAATGAAGAGAAACACCCATATTACCCTGTGCACGCTCGAAAAAGATAGAAGCACACTGAAAAGAACGATTTGTTCAACTATATATAAACAAATTAACGTGGAATATGATTAAATATATTTTAAAACTACGACGATAACGATTAACAGCAGTTGATGCTAATAGACAGACAGATACATATGCATTGTTGGGGGCGCCGACATATGTAAATAAGTTGCAACATAGCAATCGGAAGGGAAGATAGCGCTAACGACAGCAACTAAGGATAGTAAGAGATAAAAGTTGCTATTGCATTCCATACCTACTGCATTTGGAGGATGAGACGATCTATAAAATAGGTTTTATGTTCCTTCTCTGGATGTACCATTCACTGCCGTATAGCCTAGGTAAATTATATTTCAAGTTAATATATTTTAATAAGAGCTAATTATCAGAATGTGCCTGTATTTATATTTCCCATTTCGTAAATATACCCGCTAATTCTGTATGGTAATTAATTTTAATGTTGGAGGTTGATTTATTATTTATACGTTTTACGGAACATCAAGGTAATTAGCCTCGGTATAAACAGTTTGAGCCCGTTTATCGACTTGGTGGTTTTGATGAAATAATTAATTCAACATTACCGTGTTGTTAACAATGAAATACGGAGGCAAATAATGGCTGAACGCGGATAAAATAAGTGCCTGTCAAAACACTAACCGCTTAATCAATTCGTGCATTATTGTTCAGAATTTTCTTAATCTTGTTTATTACTGTGCATTTTCCTTTTCATATTCTTAGGTATTATAATCTAGTTTTTTTTTCATTTATATAAGCGGTCACAAAATATACGTTTCGCTGGGTTAGAGTATAGGGTTCCATGTTAAAACATGGTAGATTTGGGCAAAACATAGTTTTATGTATTCTAACCTATCGCTTAAAGTACATCCCCTAGATCAAATAAAGATTCTTGGAAAATTCGCCTATTTTGATGTTTAATATCTGGATAATTTATGTTTGTAACATGAAACAGCAAACTGCAAAAACTGCAAAGTAGCAAACTATATACAAAGATCCATAACTGTAAGCCAGTGGTTCATTTTTAGTTTCTTAGGGAACGAATGGAACGCTCCAGATGAGTATAGCCTCATAATTCTCAGCCCCTGACAAGATGATCATTTCAAGTCTTCTCTATACAAAAAAAAAGTTTGAATAATTGGTTAACGTTTTAGTCTTATTAATTGTAAAATAATAATAAAATTGTTTCTTCAAAACAATTAAACATATATAATTTACTTTTTTCTACAAATCTTGAAAGAAGTCTCAAGTGAAACCGAAACTTTCCTAAAAAAAGTAGATAAATGTTGTTATTATTGTATCTCGGCATGCATCTGGACAGAAGACTAACGTGGCGCAAGCATATCTCCACAAAGCGTAAACAACTTGGATTAAAACTCCACAAGATGTATTGGCTTGTCGGGCGAAAATCAAAACTAACTGTGGACAACAAAACTGTTACTTTATAAAGCCATCCTTAAACCAACATGGACATATGGTATCCAGGTATTGGAGACACCTGCCGAATCCAATATCGAAATTCTCCTGAGATTCCAGGATAAAGTGCTGCGTATGCACCAAGATATGTGCCCAACTTCGTCATCCAGCGTGACATGTCTGTGCCATCCATTTAGGAGACAAATAAACAGTACAGCGAAAGGTACCAAGAGAGACTAATAATACACCCCAATGTGCTAGCTAACCAACTTGTGCAGCGAGACTGTACACGAAGGCTAAAGAGGTTCTACCCGTGGGATCTTCTGAATAGGGTTAACTAGTCATTAAGTTCTCACTCACCCTGTAGACAACGTATGTAGTAATTTAGCCCACAATTTAATAAGCAGAGCGATTACTGAATCTCCCTGCACATGTCATTTGTGATTTAATCAATTCATATCATATGTTTATTGTCCGTCTGGACAGATTGCTGCTGCTGCGTGTGATCTTATCGGCGTCGAATGACTAATAAGATCACACGCTAACACGGATCTCATGGAATGAAATAATTGTATCTACACTGTGTAGAGTAACGGGGTTATTTGAAATCATCATATATTATCCAGAAAGTATTAATTCCTAATTCATTCCAACTATGACAAGCACGTACTTTACACTACGTTTAGGAATCCTGGGTAAAATAAATAAGAAATATCTATGCATGACAACAGCATTAGTCATATGCCCTATGAATACTTATTGTCGCTAGAAATGCGGGTCCTTTGTCATAAATTATCTAACATAAGTGAAGTATGCATTTCTTGTTTTACTAATTATGGAATACCTGCAAGTGAACATAAATCATGATCTTGATCTGTAATTCATCATAAATGTGAATTTATGTTTCTAAACCTGTACTTATTCTGAAATAAGCGAATAAATTGACCCTATTAGTGTGTCGTCACAAAACTCAGTTGCCATGACAACGCGCAATATTTTTTTCCAAACAAAACAAATTACATCAAAGATAACCATCGTAATCCTTTGAAATTGATTGCTTAGTTCTTAGCAAGTTGTTATTTCCTGGTTTTTTTAATAATATAACTGCATATTACGGCATATTATTATTATTATTATTATTATTAGAGAAGTAAGTAGAACCACTTTACATAATTTACAACAATTACAAGTAAGATATATTGTTTTCAGATTAAACTCATTTATAATTGTAATATTGCAAGTACACACTGTACATGACCAAAAGGGCTACACGTCTCGGAGACGTCAAAGTCTACAATGGCACATGAAATGGATGACGTCTTCCAGACGTCATTGTATGCCAAGGGGTTAATCAATTTCTTTCTTTAAGTCAGAGTTCTTAGAAAAATACTTGCACTTCTTCTGCTCACTGTGGTGATTACAAAGAAAGCACATCACCGATTTCTTAATAAGATAGAACACAGGGCAAAAATGAAACACGATACATACAAGCTGCACACAAATTTAGAAATAAAGCATTTTTAAAGGAAGTCGTACAACGTGAGCAGAATGCGAGGTTATGTAGTTTGTTTTGTTTGGAAAAAGTTTTGACAGAGTTGTCATTTTTTGACGTCAGCACTAATGCTCTGAATTGAATGAACCCTGTGTCATGCAAAGTAATTTTTAAAATGTGTCGAGTGTTTACCAATATTGTTTTTGATTTTATTGTCAAATTAATTAAAAATTTGTACGTTAACATCTAACGTATGTACATGTATGGAAATCATTTTTGTTTCCGTTCCAAACACAGACTAATTTGAGAATTACCTTCTCTCCAAGTAACATAGCGAGAATAGCACATCATTCGAGAGGATCCTAACTTTTTAATAAGCGAAGGGGTAGAGGCGGGAAGTATCAAACTCGACGGAGTACAGCAGCTGAAGAATAGCTCTTAATTGGATAAGTTTATCACGGCAGGGGGCCGCACAATTTCCGACGTCAGAACGAAACTTTCTCTATTTAATAATTTAACATCAGCTTGGCGTTCGCTATCTCCCGGAGCTCGTATCAATAATGAAGATAATTTGAGGTACAACGTTCAGGACGACGCGAAGTTGTTCGCTGAACGTATTCCAATCGGTTTGACGTTATAATTATATGCGTACTTGTTGTACGGATAAATTAAATTTTCTTTTGTGACGTGAATAAATGGTGGTAACGATTGAGCTTAGAAACTATTAAGAACCTGCGGAAATCCCGAGAATGTAATTTTATTTTTACAATATATTTTTATTGAGCAGTGTGTCAACTTTATGTTGTGATTTGTTATTACTTCGTGTAATGCTCAAATAGTTAAAGCCGACTTCATCAAATTCTTGTTCATCAATAATTTTTTTTCTTTCGAATGCGTTATGATTAAGACGTAACGTGTTTGAACTTGTGTTTGGTTTTGGTGTTAGTACAGAATTCTAGGTTTTTTTGTTAAATATAATACTGACGGTAGGTATATTAAATGGATGTTCAGCAATGTATATTTTTATAAAGTTTTATTTTAATTCGAAAAGGAAAACATTTTTTTTAAGTTTTGAAAATACAATTTCCGTATAACTTTTGAAATAAAAACACTTGCCCTCTAAGACGCAAAACAATTACTGTAGAACTCTTGTGGTTTCATTATATATACGTACATATTCCTTCTTATTTTATCACGAGTATAATTTCCAGAGTATATTTGCGTTACAAACACTCCGAATTTACATTTGAGAGAAGAATCGTAAATTCCAAAAGGAAATTAACAACAATTTGAACTTTGCCGATTTAATCCGTTTAATTTCGAACCGTATTGGCGTTACGAAAATAGTGAACAGGGTTTTAGTAACATTTCCTAATATGGAATAAGCTTATGTGACGGCTAATGTAGGTCAAACTTTAGCTGTAACATTTGGCGGGTAATTTCCCGCGAGATTAACGCCATCGGGCCAGCTTAACAACAAAATTCGATTAGAGCAGATCCTCTGCGTAATTAGATAAGTTTGTAGATTAATTTATTCAATGAGATACTATTTATATATAATATAGATGGACTTATGTAGATTTATATATTTATTATTTCCCCAAATACGGAAACTGATCAATGTATTCCTAAACTATCAGAGTTTAAATGGTGTTAAAGGTTTTCATTTTAAGGTTGGCACATATTCACATTCATCACAAATACTCCGTCAAAACATTATAATAAAAGTATTCAAATTCCTTTGAAATTTATGAATTGATTTTGTAATTTATGACGAACTATTTTACTATTATTTTATTAACACTGCACAGGAAAAAAAAAACCTTGAATCAAATCTTTGCAATCAGTTCTTCAAACGAACAATAAAACAATATTTTTTCAGAGAAACACGCTGAATTTGTTGAATATTCATTTTTGTTTTATATATTTTGTAAACTCAAATAACAACCATGCACCTAACGCATATAAACTGGCGTTTGTTTTGAGTGCATGTGGTGGTGATGGTTCAGCTGGACGAAGAAGTACTCAATAATTGTTTCAACTTACGCTCCTCCTGCGTAACACCACTGCGCGTTCTTCTTCGTAAAATATGTAAGATGCTCGGAGAAGTCTGGGATAAACCTGGGAAACCAGCTGCCGGTTTGGGGAAAAGATATCACTTGCTTCAGATTTCCAGAAGCTTCTTTACGTTGAGAGACAATCGGTAGGGTGGAGTTGCGACAGGGTGGCCATCCGTCAGACTGATGCAGTATTCTGTATATGGTGTCGGTTCGGTGTTCCTCCTGCTATTAGAGAGACAGCACGACGTCGCACGCAGGTCATCACCGGACGCATCTGTAAAACACCACCTCATCCGTGGAAGCTCCGGCACCAAGTTTTCCTTCACTACACCTGGCGGTGACCTATTCTTCGCATATTCGGGTATTGCCACAAATCTCGTAAGGAAATTGCGCCCCTGAAGTGCAACATTAGGTTCAAACATCTCAGTTACTACGTGCCTGAGTTCCCCATGGGCTAACGCCTTCATTTGAGGTTTCTTTACGGAAGGCATGTCATTGTCAATGAAGTATCTATGCAGCACGTGTCCAAAAATGGCCTGTTTCGCTTCACAATCGATGAATGCTAACTCTTCTTTGCCCTCTAGTGTCACACGGGCCAGGGCTCTGTTCTCGTCATAGCCAAATTCAGCCGACACGACTTCTAAGGAGTTTGTTGATTTCTTGCGGGGTGAATTGGAACATTGTGCCCTGAGGTGGCCTGCATTTTCGCATCCATAATATATGTGTCGTTTTTTACCATGATTCCGCTACCTCCACCTTGAGGCACGCACCGAACTCTTCTGGGTGGCAACAAATTTTCTACATTCTTTCTGTAGGTGACCGTAATTTATGCAAAAACCCACACATCGGTCTGTTCTTCTGAGGCTTCGATTTCTCCAGGCGCTTTTCAAGTCACCACAATAGGATTATTCGGCGCTTCGGCTTTTCCTAACTAACTCATCAAAGTTAGTAATGTGGTCACGAGGTACCCTTGATCTTATTTTCCGGTATAGTAATCCGTAGACGATGTCCATCTAATGTACGTCGTCCAGAACGGGCGCTACCAACAATGCTCCAGCATTTCTTACGAACAAGTCAGTCAGTTGCAGGTCGCCTTGTTTCCTTGATAAAAGTTCTCTAAAGATTGTAAAACTTGGTTTGTTCTCACCTAATGCATGTCGGAGCGATCCCATGGCTTCAGTCCGCGTCTGAACATTGGATTTCGTTTCATCCCACCATGTTGCAGCCAGTCCATCGACATACTCGTCGGTGATTCGGATATAATTTTGATACAAGCCGCATCTATGAATGCTTCTACACTTTCTGGATTCACACCTGGAAACTGCGATTTACAATTTGCGACGAACGATACAGTCGCCGAACCACCATTCGACTGTGTTAGCTGCGCATTCGTATTCTCCACTACACTGGTTACACTAGAGACTAATTCTTGAAACTGTTCTGGGATCATACCAAATTCTGTGGAATGTAGAACATCCTGTACTTCTTAGATGGTACTGGTTTAATTCTGTTTGGTTATCCTGCATTCAAACATTTACCATTGTCACCAATGTTTGAAGTTTTACGTTTGTCATAGATATCACTAGCCCAAAGTCTCTAAAATCATCAGGGATTGTCTAAGGGTCCGTACACGCGAGTTAGTCTTTGTACACACTTATCTAAGCGAATATGGCGGTACTTCCGCGACGTTCATATCAAATTCGACGGTCAACATGGCGGTACTTTCACGATGCGCGCACCAAATTAATTTTTCTCATTTGTTTTCTTCCTGTTCAATATGTCACTATTTGTTACTTGACCAATCACCTCAGGGCGTGGACAAATGTTACTACTTTTCTTGAATTTACAGGCCTCTGCTTTTATTTCTTAGATGCGCGCGATTGTTCATTCTTATACGAGACTACAAAATCGCGGAAATATTTTATCATTTAGTTTTCAATTTTTGCCCCACCTTGAGCGCCATTACGAGGAAAGGAAAAAAGAGAGGAAAGAAAAGGAAAGAAAAATTATGATATTTTGTGTAGAGAAATCACACCTTAATTACGTTCATAATGATAATAACGACTAAATAAAAGTCGTCCGTCGGCCGAAAAAATAAAGACCTCCCTGGATAACTGTGATGACGCTGGAAGGGCGCCCCCTCTTGGCGATTGTAAAATATCTAGTATACTTTAGAGGGTAGCAGTAGTGGCGCTAATCCCATACCGAGGAAGCTAACTATCTCTCAGCTAGAAAAGCTCGTTTAGATTTGATCGTCTCTTGTAGCTAACTCAACTAATCGAAGCATAACTCTTCAATCGCGCAAAAAAAAACCTATTCACGTACGGCACAGCAGGCATCACAACGACCATTATGTGACATAACAGGGTGTCGGTGATAATGGTTGTCAATATGACTAGTGGTTCTGCTGGTTATTCAATTCACAGACTGGCGATAGGCACGTCCTGAATTCCACGAACTAATACGGGTACAGGTATGAATGCAAATTGAATACTGGAAACAGGAACTTAAAATTTTCGCGAGAGCACTAGCAGTTGTATGATTCAGCTGCGCGTGAATGACACAAACTGAGTTTAAACGCCGTGTTATTTTAGTTGGAACATAATACGTGCATAAATGTACTACCATGTTTCAAAACAGATTGTTTCATTTATGTCATGAAAAGTTATATTTATGTTTTAAAACAAACATTATCTAGGTGCACATGCAAATTTTGGGTTCCCTATTCCTGAATATAAATTTAAATTTATGGCATTCACAAATAAAATACTTTAAAAGCATTTATATGTAGCATTAATAAAAAAAATGTAGACGGAATTATGATAAAATAGAAAAATAAAAAATGTTGTATTGCCAATTTAAATAATAGGTGGAAAAGAATATGTGTGCTACAAAAGACTTGCTTGATAATAACACTTTTTATACGTTTTGGAGTAAGAATAATTTGACAACGAAAGAAAATGGAATTTTTCAATATAAAATTCACTTAGGCAAACCAGGTGTATATTCTCAAAACGCAAGCGACTAGGATTAAAATTTAAACAAATAGATTGTCTAATTGGTAGAGAACTGCCACCCACCAATAGTTATTCAAGTATGAAACGATAATCAAACCAATATGGAGCTGTAGCATCCAGCTATCGGGAACCGCAAATAAAACCTGAAAATACTTAAAAGATTTTAATCTAAACTAAAGAGTCCTAGCAATGCCCTATGGCACGTTCCTACTTATATTATGGCAAGACACCTAAAGATTGCTTCAGTCAAAGAAAAGGTGACACGTTTCAGTAAATACTACAAGCCAAAATCGAACAAATGTACTTAATAAAAATGCAGCTGATTTGACATGCTAAATATGGAATTTCTCCATTTCATATGTTTTTTTCTCTTTCTACGTTAGGACGTTATTTTGTGTTTTCCAATTAAGCTTAGTTTTGGGATGGCAGATCCAGCTTTGTCGATGTGTCGTCATCAAGGTAATCGATGCTATCAGAGGCCAAATTTTACCTCAGGCAGGTTACTAGCCTCACCTGAGAACCCTTGTTCTTTACCCAGGTTTGGCATCGGCAACAAACACCACTGAACTATTCAATTTATCCAACTTATTTAAACTTTATTTAATTCGTTGACAAAATCTTCAACGATTCTAGTCACCAGTTTCAGATTCTTCTTAATGTCCTTCCGTACAGAGTGTTGATCATCTCCCCTTTGCATGCTGTTTTGGCCTTCGACTACTTTGACAGCGTGTACTGGATAGTAACATCCTTTTTCTTCCTGGCCTACAGTGGGCCGAATTCAAGTTTTAGGTCGCCAAAAGCCCAGCGTTCCAATAAATGGCACAAGGAAGAGTAAAACGTGAACGTCTTAACCAAATTGTTTATAGAAACCGTGATCTACAATTTAAGAAAAATATAATATCTAAAAAATGGATAGTTGAGTGTGCTAAATATCTCCATCAATGCATTTTCTATTTCAAATTTCGCATTTATTGGATCTTTTTCAATACTGCATTTTCCTCATATATACTTAAATAAATGCTTCGTCTGTGCAAGTATTTAGTTTAGTTGGATCTTCAAAATACGAGTCTCTGCAGATCACAGATCCTCTTGTCCTATTTCTTAGTATATGTTTGTGTTAAACTCATTTAGTAGAGCAATGATAAATTTTGGTATCATAACCATTGTGCAGTTTTGGTCGGCTAGATTCATATTTCGGCTCACTGTCTGGTGTCTTCTATGGTCTTGTTCGTCTTTATTCCCACATCCTGAAATATCTTTGAAATTCATCTCTAGCACTCGACATAGTCGATTGAATTCGGAATATTGTAGATTTTTTTACTGCAAACACAAATATTGAATCAGTTACCGCCTTAGATAATTATTATAAATTTAAATCCGGGTAAGTACGCGGAAGTACTAACTCGTGAAGTCACAATCTATGGATTACACCTAATTCCATCCGAAATCAACTTTTCTGAACGAGAAATTCAAACTATTCCCATTACATACACCTCACCGCCATTGGTAAATTGTTTTCGCATACTATGATCAAAAGTTTATTAAACCCGCGAGTGTTTAACGTATCACGTCGGCATTAAATATATCCAACGGAGTATAAACTTTTTGCGATTAGCAAAACCGAACGACCGAATATATATTCCTTAGATCTATTCCGAGGCTGTTTTTGCATAAGCGCGACGAAGAGAACGGTATCTTGAGGGAAAGAGACGAATACGGTTGGTTGAATGACGACGCGCAAAATTCCGGCACCATTAATACGTCAAGACTTACAATGTTGGATGAGCAGTCCAACCGCATTATAAACTATACTCTCTGAAGTATTTACATGGTACATACGACGTCTATAGTTTACGCGCTAAAAGTTTTCAGGTCGTCGTGATTAATTGAGGTCTCTCTCGGCTTGTGTGTTCTACGCTGTGTACGGCCTCTTCTTTTATGTCAGTTCTTGCGCGGCTTTTTGCAGATAAATTAAAAGTCTGAACACGAAGGGAGATGAGGAAACACAGCGCTTTGCTTTTTATATATCTCCAGTCGTGAGACCACCTACGCACTGGATTTAATGGAAAATTCCGGTTTTCCAGTCCTTTGCTCTCTTTAACTCTGTGTTTTCAGCATTTGTTATTGAAACATCGTTGTTTTTTTCAGTAATTACTTTTCCCTCTGTTTTCTTTTGCATGTCAAAAAATAAACTTAAAAAAAAAGCATTCACAATTAAAAATTCAACTGAAAATGTTTTTATAGAGCGTGCGAAATGAATGCGACGAATTGTTGATTTTCATTGAACACCAGTAAGTGTTATAGCATTGACGGAGCGCTGGTTGAGGCCCAATGAAAATATTACCCGCGAAGGTTTTGAGATAGTACCTTGCTTCACTAGAATACGAATAGTGGATCTTATATATTGGCGACTACCGATGCTGAGTTTGTCGAGCCTATGGCCCTGAAAATAAAAGGAATGAATTGTATTAGAATGTATGCTATTTATTAAACTTGTCAAATTAAAAAAAAACGATCTTCATTAATATCTACCGATCACCTGCACACTACATAGACGAATTTTTACAAATGCTTCTCATACATTATTTGAAACGACCGCCTATGGCCATTTCAACGTTATCAAAAGGTATCGAAATGATCATTAATTTATAGATAAATATCTATATATTTATAACCACAATCAACGACAAGTAATGTTTCATTATCGTTTTCTCATATCTTTTATTAATTATCATAATTATTATTAGCGGTCTATATTTGCCAATACAGCACCGTTTTCTACATGAAACCTACTTTATTTGTAAAAAAAGGGGTATGGAGTACCCGGTCCTCCGTTATTAATATTTTCGGAAAATAATTCCCGTCATCTTTGGGCCTATATAATATAATTCAAATTATATTCTGCAAAAAAGAAGAAATCTGTTATTGTGACAGGTAACATGCTTTTTTTCTTTTTAACTTAACCAGACTGGGCCACAGCAACGTGTGGCCGGAGCAGCTGGTATTATATATATAAACGTTGCTGTTGTGCGCTGACGCTAGCTCAAGCTATTTAACTGTTTTTAATGTCAGAATAAAATTAGAAGATTGAATTTTTGACTCCTTTGGGTAGAATTGAAAAATGTAGGTCGTATTATACAAACAAAAAGTCCTGTGTAAAAATTAAATACCAAATTTATTTGACCTATCGTAAAATTGGGGCTAGTTTGTGTCACATGGGGTTACATTGTGACAGGTCTCTAAAAATCACTTTCTTTTCTTTGATCAGTTTTATAGCCGAACCAGACCTATTCTAAGGTTAAACCAGAAAATTAGAACATGTTCGCCACCTGTCATACATAGGGTTAAGTTCCTGCTTTAAACGCGCACTTGGTTTGAGCTTGACTTATTTGACCAGGGAGGTGCACTAGTAGTATAGCTTTGGTGTAAACCAGGGGTTGCTCGACCAGCTCTGAGTGCAACACTTTATCTAATGGAGGACTTTGTGTGTAAAATTCTAGAAGTCTGCATAGAGTATTTTGAATTTATATTACAATTTATTTAGTTGTTAATAGTTTTTTGGTTTTTACTTATTGTTAAATCATTATCGTTATTTTTATTATTATTGTGTATTTCGTCTGTAAATATTAATCAATTATTGTTTTATTAACGCGCGTCGAGCTAAAAATGATTCATCGCCCTGACTGTACTTTTTAATGTAATTATATTCCTAATGGCTATGTTTTTGTTGAGTAGGGTAGATTAATGTTAGAGCGAATTGTTTT
>JARFOC010065718.1:0-17075 GCA_031763485.1 Osmoderma eremita | reverse complement strand
ATTACTTCCTCTTAGCACGTCTTGGATATTGTTAAAGTTTTTTCAGTATAGGAGGCTGATTTCAGAGTGATTTGCTCATTTGTATAACAGACAATGATATCTAATATATTAACCATGAGAAAATGTTTGAAGCATCTGTCGGGCGTCAGGAAATGTGAAGAAGGTCCTTTTCTCCCAGATACAAAATGAGCAGGAACTCTTTTTTGTTTTTGTGGTTGTTTCGTGCACCATATGTGACCATTTTTGCCCATCATTACTAGTTTTTTGGGAACAATAATATGCGTCAAGTTACCAGGTATCGAAGACAATGGCACATCATCATCTGATTCATCATCACTATCGACAACAGGCGTAGTGCCACTTCCACCTTGGTTTCAATGATTTGTTGTTGCTTGATCCACATTGAATTTTTGAATTTTTGAATACTTTGTGAAGATAGAGCATTTTCGTTTTCTGAATTTCTATTGCTGCCTGAATCTACCCCTTCCATTTCAATAATACCTTCTTCATCTTCATAACCTGATGATGATGTGTTTGTTCATCGTTATCTTCTCCTTTAATAATTTTTCTCGCCTCAGCCTCTAATTCGGCTTGTGTCAACCATTTTTTAGACATGGCTGAATGTTTTAAATCAAATATGCTTGCAAAAACTAAAATATAAAATTTACTTGGGCAAGATGTCTTTGTGGAGGTACCTATTATATACTCGAGTACTAAACATTCGTAATACAGGCGAACGCTAAAAAATTACACCAATAATAAGTCCTCGTAAAATTAACGACGAACACTCGATAAGTTGAAACAAAATGACATTCACACAAATTGCTCACTGATACAACTATACAGCTACTGAAGGTCACACATCTATTGCACTAGCGGAAATATCCGAACTCCTAACAAGTCGTCGTAGGTTTTACGAACGTTTAGTGTTCTAGGGTTAACAGAATTGTTTTTCCATTTGGAGCGTAATCTTTTGCAATCCCTGTGCATACTGTTAAGATGTTGTGAGATAAATTTCATACACTAAGTAGTAGGTGCCCACTTCTCAAAAACTGCTACAAGGTTTTAAAGGTTATTTTTGCTTAAAATTTAAAATCGCTAATTAAGAAAGTTAACAATGAGAATACACTTCGGTAAGTTTCCCGTTCACGACGCTCCCGTTATGATAACACTATGGATTACAATTGAACGGAAAGGTAACAAAAGGCGAATACAACTCTCTCATTTACTGCTTCTTTACGATCCATAAAACCATGTTTAACGGGAGACACTTAATTATCCGTAGAGTAGTATACTTTATGTAATAGTAAAAGTAAGCCCTTGAATTTAAATTAAAATTGTACTTATTGCACATGTAATTTACATTCTATTGAGATTCCGCTGTCTGCATTCCTGCTCTCGTGATTTATTACCTTAAATACTAATATTCAGTGGTTCGAGATTGATGCAAATTGCCACTTCATCTTTGTTTTATAACTTTATAGATTGACGCGTTTCATTTCAAACCCTTTTACCCTAATTGTATTTCACCTCGTGGTATAGACGCATCAAATCTGCATATTTATAAGGAAAATGGAATACGAAGTGGTGTATACGATAACCCATAATTTTTTATTCTTACTACTTTCGCCTTTCCACAGTCTCACTTCGCTAATAAGATTAAGCAATGGAGCGTGTCTTTAGTGCGCCCAAACCGGAATACTATTACTTCGCGTGATTATAGAGAGCAAGCGAGGTTTTATAAACAACGGCAGAGAGCTTTTGTTATAACGAGGTAATCGTTTTTCTTTTTTCTTTCTTTCACCGTCTTCGGACGGCTACTCATACAAACAAAAGATAAAATTAGTGGCTATTGTTTCCAGATTATTATGAGAAACTGGCGCGGTAAACAAAGGATGAATACTCTTTAATGGTTCATTAAAGATAAGGGCAGCATCAATTACTGTGGCTGCCTAGAGATCAATATTCTTTTACCCATAGCTATATGAATCGTTACGTTTAGTTCGTGTTATTTTTCCGCAGTTTATATACATATAGGTTTGGGAAAAACAACTTTTCAAGCAAACCTCGTAAATCTTAAAACATAGATGATTTTATATATGCATGCGAAAATAGAATGAGGAGGTATGTAATGAAGTAAAATAATTCCTCATTAGAATTCATGATATAATTTAAGCAAATGAAGTGATTTACGAACTGTTGTATCACTATCATGAGAAATGTCAAACTTGCTGAGAGAATTATCAAGTTTCGAAATTAAATAAAATGAATTAAATATCACGAATATCACACTTAACAAAACTTGAAAACACTCCACACCACATAACCACAAATATTACAAATAATGAGAGACCACCCCCTTTGGTATTAGAAAAAAATTCCTGCGATGAGACAGGGACTCAAGGTTGTGTCGTTCAAGTAAACTGGCATAATCAGTACCACGAGGAAGATAGGTACCGTCGTATTTATATGAGAGATATTTAAGAAATCTCCTTTGGACTCTTTCAATTAATAACTTATGATGGCGGTTGTGGGGATACCAAACGACAGACGCATATTCCAATTTGGAGCGAACAAGGGAGTAGTATACAGACTTCAACCCACCATCGTTGGAAAAATTCCTAAAGGAGCGAAACAGAAATCCAAGTGATTTAGAAGCCGAAGAAGAGGCTGCTTCCACATGCGAAGAAAATGACAACCGCGAAATCAAAAACCACACCGAGATCCCCGAATTGGCTCACTTTGGGGATGATAGACAGAGTCAAATATGTTCGGATTAGAGGAACGACTGAATGTAAGCGAAGCGCATTTATCGACATTCAATTGAGCATTATTAGGGGAGTACCAATCATTAACTACTCTGATGTTTGCCTGTAGATTTAAAGAATCGGATAACACTACTGTAAATCCTAATATCGTCTGCGTAAGCAAGAACGCTACAGTCTAGAGAAAGCAATAGATCAATCACGTAAATATTGAAAAGAAGTGGACCTAAATTTGAACCCTGAGGCACGCCACTGGATGCAACATATGTGCTTGATGAAAATCTATTGTAAGTGACTAAACATTATAACAATATTATAACAATGGAAGAATTTATTGTGCAACGACAGCTCGGATGGTGGGGGCATTTTCAAAGAATGAGCAACTCAATGCTGGTGAAGGGGGTGTGGGAATCAAAAATACAAGACAAGGTAGGCCAAAACAAACATGGGATAATATAGTGGGAAAATTTTTAAAGAAGAAAGGATCAGAATGGAATGAAGCAAAAAAACTGACAAGCAGTAAGAAGGAATCGAACAAATTTATAAAGAATTAATGAAATAGACTAGGTTAGTTAACCACCCTACACCCAAAGGGTATAAGGGGATGATTATATATATAAAATGAACGTTTGAAATGTGGTTAATGTTGAATCTTGAATCGGTACCCGGTTTTATACTATATACTAATGAAATTGCACGTATCCAATTTTTCGGACAATAATACCCAAAATTTCTCCGAATTTATGGGACGATTTTTAGGAAAGAATGTATTATTTACTTCAATGTTACCCATGAAACAAAAGGGGTGCCTAAATATTAAGTCAATTTTTCGACGTAAGAAGATGCCTCCCATGCTGCAAAGAAATAACACAGACTTCCTTATCAACTAAACTAAACTAATTTAAATTAAACTTCCACAAATCAATTAAATATTCGATCATATCATTTGTAGGGAGTAACAATCTTCTTAGAAATGAGTATACAAAATATTTTATTCTTGTTTTTTCTTTCTGATACAATTGTGGACCCTATTCACACCACACAATTTTAATATCTTTACCATTAACTTAGAAAGCCATCATTCGACGGGCAGTAATACAATTTGGGCCTTCACCTTATGTCACTAGGTAAACAAGAAGTCCTCTGTTACAAACATCACTAAATTGAAATGTTTTATTTTCTAGTTCCACCCATGTTAACCATACCGAATCAGCTAGAGGGTGCCTACGTAGGACAAGACGTCTCGTTGGAATGTCACACGGAAGCCTTTCCTACATCAATAAACTACTGGACCACTGAACGCGGCGACATGATCATCTCAGGTAGCAGTACAAAGACAAAGCTTTCAGTCTATTAGCATTTATAGCGGTCCCTTTCACACGTATATATGCACAATGTGTGTAGATGGTACTATGCCTTGATATAATAGCGGTTTAGAGCTTAAAATATCACTGTAATGGATGTACTACCGCACTGCCTACTCTGACATAATAATTGTGTAGATAGTAGAGATGTTCGAATTATCGCTGAAACATCTGGCACAGTATAATTCTGAGGAATCATTAACTTGTGTATATGTTAAAGTATGTCTAATTGGACATAAAGAAAGAATGAATGTGTATTTATATCTTTATTACAAAAAATCCTAAATAAACTTGACAACACTGTTATTACAATTGGCAAAACAAAACAAAATTTATTTTGCCTATTATATCGGACTTAATGTTTCATGGTTATGTATTAGAAACAGCAATATTCGCGTAACTACTGCATTAACTAGAAAAAACATACTGTATTCTATTTTGTACGAATATCAACTGAATGAAATATACATACTTTTTAGGTTATGGTCACATCGTGATATAGGTATTTTTCCATAAATACTTTTCTTGATGTTTTTAACCCTTTTATTAGACAATAGACGCTTACATGCTATTTTGTACCCTTTATTATCAATATTTTTTTATCTTTGAACATCTTGACTCAATACAAACAATACAATACTTCGTTTTCGAAGATACAAAGTAGGGGAGACCTGTGTCAGTTGTAACAAAATTTAAACAATAATTTTTTTATAGTCACAATTTAAAATTTCGTTTTAAGGGTACCATAATATTGAATATTTGTGTAATTGATTACATTTTTCAAGTTTAATAATATGTTATCATAAAGGCATGTAACATCTGTATTTGTATACAACAGACAAGTGTTACAATTGAAACCTTACCTCAATTATAACGAAGCCGGTGCCGATTGCAACAGAGAACTGAGAAAATTTTAAAAATCATAAAATGAAAAAAGCTTTACTTGCCAAAATACACAAAGAAGATTTTCACTCTAACTAAGAAAAATGCATATGTACTAACAATAACTGCACGCCTAGAAAACTACATACGCCTTAGGTATAAAAAAGATGCAATATTATGTTTACATAGTTGCATTTAATAAAATATTCTAAGAATCCTCACCGGAATCACAGTATCTGCAAATGTAGTAGGGGCTTTTCCCACTGCAGTTAAAATGTGCCCACTTACGTTGACGACACTGCAACCAGTCTTCTTTGCTAACAGAATAGGCGCCACAACATCTTAAACAAAACGTTTCTTCGCCACTTTATTCTGAAGAATACAACCTATTTGGTTTAGTACGTTTCGGTTTCATTTTTAGTTTCTCTTTATTGTTATCTGTATTTTCAAAATTACGTTCTGTAGGCATCTTCTTTTTTGGAGTTCTTTCTTCAATTTAAGGTTTCTCCGGCGTATCTGTTAAAATTGTCTTTCCTTTTGCTCTTCCTCCTTGTCTGGGTTTATTTACGTCAGCTTTGGGATATGGCTTTATATTTTCGGGTGTTACAATTTTTTTTTGTTTCCAAAATAGGTGCTCCTGTGCTGCATCTCTCTGCAGAAATGCTGGGTTGATTGAGCTCAAAGGTGATTAGTCGAGTAACAATTATTTTCATTCTCATAATTATTAGTAGTTTCGCTTACTTTTTCATTGACTAAAGCTCTGTCGGTGACACTTGACGGGACAAAGTCAGACTCACTAAATATTCCTCTATTGAACTGCCATGTGCCCGTGCAAGAGAATCCAGCAAGAGTATTGGTTCGGATAGTGGCCAGGGGCAGTGATGCTTTGACAATTGAGGGAAATTCATAAATCGTCATCCTTTTCCCTGATTATTTTTTATCCATTGATCACGAGAATTATTAAAATACTTCTTGAATGGGACATAAACTCTCGGTCTAAAGGTTGTAAGTGCGGGTAAAGGTTGGAAGTGCGTGGGGGAAATGAAAGCAAAGTTATTGAACAGGCTCTGCAGTAATCTATTAAAGGTATGGAAATGTGTGAAGAATGGTTATCTAAAAGAATCAGCACTTTATTGGTTTCGCTGGGTTTGGTGTGCTTTACGAAATGCTTCATAGTGACAAGAAAATTGTCTTCTTACATCCATCTTGACTTATTGCCACATCCTATGCACCCCACTGGTCCGTCTCTGATAAAATTATCTTTAAAGTGTTTTCGCGGAAAAATGAACATTGGTGGAACCGTATTTCCAACCGCATTTACAGCCGAGCACATGGTAATTTGTGTTCCTCGTTTTTGTGAAGTAATAGAGCCCCCTTGCTTGGTCCATTTCTTAGCGATTACTTTGGTCGGCTGTTGAACCGTTGTAACCTCGGTTTCGTCTATATTGTAAATATTTTCAAATTTATTCCTTTCCACGACTGCAGACAACTTATCAAAAACGTTGTTAACTTTTTCTTTATTGAAATTCGTTGCTTGAGGAGTTCGCAATGATAATTGTGGATTTCGCCTTAAAAACGCTACTAGCCGATCCTCGCTAGCATCTTCAATTTCATTCCACTTTGCAGGATACCTGAGGTTATTACGACTGGCAAAATGGAATCTCTTGTAGTAAGACCATAATAAAGGTCTACTGTTTTCTCACAGTATTTAACAAGCTGTTGTTCTCGTTCTACAGTGAAAACTTTGTTGTGGGGATTGTAGCTAACTTTGGTAGTGAATTATTCCCTAATGCTTTTACGAAACACGGTACAGATTCCATAATATTCGGCGACTTTTCTAATAGACTGTTTACCTTCAGTTACCTTCTTTGAAGCTTCTTCAAATATAACCTGGGGTATCAAACCCTTCTCTGTTTTTCGGGGTCTTGGCTTTACTATGTCTTTTTCCCAAAATCTATAAACAAGCAGTCAAGATAGGAGTTAACCTAAGTAATTTTAATATGGGTATCGATTGTAACACGTTACTATTGTCACCGTACCACATGTTACAATCGACACCTTTACTCCCGCTTAACTAATATGCTTTGTTTATTGACATCAGTTCATGACCTCAAAAGTCTACCCTTTGAAATGAGTAGCCTAAGCTACACCTGTTACTAAACCTACCTCAGAATATCAGAAATTTCAACACACTGGCCAATATAAGCAAAATACTACGTCCCTATATATTTACTTCCGGGTTACAAAACACAGAACTGTTTGTTTGCACACAATCAGCGCACACGATTATGGTAACACTTTACAACATAATGCGAACTTCATCACCCAGGGCTTCCAATCGCATAATTTAATTGTTTTCCCAATGATGTCTCCACCATGTCCTTTGTTACAATCGACACCAGTCACAACTGACACCGGTCTCCGCTACATATAATAAATAGAGATATGAACAATTCTCAAGTTATTCTGCGCGACTCTAGTTACATCTTTTACAAGATTCACATAGAAGAATTCATTTAAAATTAAGTGGTTTAGGCATACTACGCGCTTCCTGCAACATTTTAATCGTCAAAGATGCGAAATTGTAATGGATGCAATAAGAAAGAATTACTGAGTATTAATAAAAGTACATATACTATTTTGGATTTTGGCATATTTCGTTGGATATGTTACTGCTACTGTTCTTCAGGATAACCGAAACCGTTTCTATTTTAAAAACGTGGAGGAATATTTTTTAATGTTCTACAGAATTAGATAAAGCAAAGGAAGTAACAGCTAACACTCTTTCATTTTTGAAATCAGCATCATCGACTTAGCTAAACAAACCTATCACACTCCTTGTGACAAATGTGTTGTTGACAAGTGCTATTATTACTTATTCGCATTTGTCTTCATTTACATCGATATATATCTGTTCAATTATAAATGTTGCTTATTACTGTTACCATATCGCATTATATTAACAACGCTTTGTACCTGACAGTGACACAGACAATATACAAAGTCGCGTCACTAGTGACAATATCATAATTGTATACATACGAATGTTATATTATCCCTCTCAATAAGTTATAATGGAAACATGAACTTCAAACGCATTATTAATTACCATTAATGGAATAATTTCCTAATTACAGAAATGAAACAAACAAAGACCTGCTTTGATGCTTCAATTTTCCTATTGCTTATTGTAATACATAATTAAATAACTGTAAATATAAATATGAAATGAATACGTAAATAAAAGGAAATCATAAATAACTCAAAATGATTTCTTTGGCAATTCACATCACTCCTTTCAAATTCAGCGCCACCTTCATTCTATGCATCGTACTATATTGCTCCATTAACAACTGGGCAGGGTGGTCCAGGACGATTTTTATTATTTATCAACATGTACCTACAAGTTCATCTTTAGCGTACATAATTCCTATTGTCTATATGTCTCCTTTTAAATTTCATCTGCTACTTTCTGCTACGTCCTGAGAAAATAGAAATTAAATAAATGAATTCCATACTTTGTAAAGCAATTTCAAATTAAAATTAACTCTCAAAGATATATTAAATAAGACAATTAAACTTTAAATAACACAACAGTTATACAATATATACGATAGAAATTAACTTTTCGAATTAATGCCTTTCCCTAATGATTAATAATAATAATAATGTTTATTAACCCAACACAAAATATTACAATTATAGTGTTTTATAAATAAATCATAAAATAAATGAAACGTGCACTACAATTATCAATATTCAAAAAGTAGAATCAATAACCAATAAGTAATAATAAGCAAAAACATAATTATGGCTAGATTCATAAAGTTAAATTAAACTTATATTGACCAAACAAAAAAAGTATACTAAGGCTAGATAAACAAATACTAACTCATAGTAAGCAATCCTTCCCTGTTTCATAAAACTCCTTATAAGTATTGTTATATATGTCTAGTACATAATTGGACGTCTTTTTGGAGAAAGGATACAACCCCGATAACAATAATTTTTTTAAGACACTTTGAAGTGATGAAGTCCTTAGTATTTAAACATGTGTACAAAATATTACATTATAAGATTTAAACAGATATTACTTGCTCTGAGTATTTTTGATATTTGTGGGTTGGTTTCTTCATGAAAAATAACAGTTAGCTCATTTTTGTTTACAAGAACTCTATTGCCTAAAGAGGTAGAGCAAAAAATACAGAGGTTCTAAAATTAATAATCCACTGAGGGTTCTAGTTCAAAATCAGGAACTCCACTAATCCATCCACATCTTCGATGATGTCTCTGCCGGTAATATTTTCATAACATTGATTGCAATCATTAGGAATCAAGTGCATCACGGCCTTTATGCCCTCTATTTTTGGATTTGATATAGTTTTTCCTTCAAGCCACATTGGCACTCTTCGAAATTGTTACACATAAAAATTGAAAATGGTTTTTCTTTATCAAGATATATCTCTCGTGCTTTCAACCAACTAACCTTCTCATTCTCGACATCGACTTTTCTATTCACGATTTGTTTTTCTAGCTCGGCAGTTCATTCGGGTTACTTTGAATTTGTTTTTTGTATGCCAGTTTTACATGATTCTTACGTAATCATCTGGCAGATAAAGGCGTGGTTGATGTTTGAGTGCACATTCGACGGCTGAAAAATCTGAATCATTAGGAAGGAAGCTATGGCCACATACAAGAAATCCCATCCGAATTAACTTTAAAGAGACATCTGCCCGAAGCATGGCTTTGAGCATAAGTGTCATCTTTATGACCACCAGAATCTGACCACAAGATTAATTCGGTAGTATCGCATGGATTTTCTTTAACACACTTTATTAAACATGAGCCATTCTCTTGGGCTGCGCGTCGTGCTTAGTTTTCTGTCCACACATAAAACTGACCCTCGTTGGTTGAACCAGGGTGAACGCCTAAATTGTAGAGCCAAATCTGTCTCTTATAAAACAATATTCCTGTGGCTAACCGCGGTAGTGCCAGTGTTTTTTCAAGATCGAATGTTAAACATTCTATTTCATTGTTTTCTTTAGCTTTGTTCATATTATGTATATATTGTTATACTATATATATATATGTATATATATATATATATTGTTCTTCATTATATTTACCAATTTTTAATATGGTTGTCATGTTCTTCTTTGAGTATTTTTTTTCTTCGTCGCTAGTTTTCGCCATTTTGGATTTTACTATGCTATGTGTCGCACGTGTGGCAGGTATCCTTTATTAATTGTTTAAATATTAAATTAAATTTGATCTGTATGTCTGAAAACTAACCGGACTTTCTACATCTTCTTTATATTTTCTCTACATCAAAGACAAATCTGGTCATATCACAAAATGTCATATCTGGGGGTAAAAACTCTGCATCAAAACATTGATATCTACGGTAATGACTTGTATATTTCGGAATTTTGTTTATTTTGTTTATGACTTGTTGTTCTCTTCTCTCATCTATTCTATTTCTTCGTCCTTGTGCTTTTCCATGCTTATCTGTTAGGCTGTCTGATCTTAACTTCGTTATCCCTTTTTGTAGAAATGCGCAGCGTTTTACAAAAGTTTCACGCCATACCATTATGCCATCTACTTGATAAGTTCTGGAATACTTTTTTAGCTTTTGCCCTAGCCTATAAATTCTTTTCTTGTCGCCTTCCTTTACTAATGCACCTATGTATATCGTTTGAACGTCGTAACTATCCAGCTCCCAGAACTTTTTGAATCATTGTTGTCTTTGCGTCAAATTTAATTTTGTATAGCATTTTTTACAACAGGAGCACTGAAACCCTTCCTCCCATTTTCTGTCTTCTATTGTTTTTCGCTTATAATCAAAATTTGTATTCTTAGCTTTTCTATTCTCTGCTCTTGTCAGATTCATAGATTTAATTTCTCTTCCTTCTTTTTGTCTTAAATATCTAACCTTATTATGGCTCTTGTTATTTTCACTTATTTCTGGGTCTGGTGAACTACTTTCTGCTTCGACTTCTGTTGCAACAAACTCCGGATCCCTATCAGAATCATATTCATCATCAAAGCTTTCTAGGCCATCAACGATTTCTTCAGACATCTAAAAAACAGAACCCTATATATATAATAATACGTAAATGCACTACTATTTACCTGATTAATGCTTGTACCTTCATTTTCCTCTGTAGACACGTTCTTTGCCATCAAAAGAATTGTTTTTGTTCTGGTATTATTCATAATCGTACTCACAAAAACACGTTCCTCATCGATAATCTTAATTTTGATACAACCACTGTCACCTGCCTATTATGCAGAAAGGAACCAAGCTGCTTGTATCATTTCTGCAGGCAGCCGATTTTGAATAATTGATTAGTGGGTTGGTTCATTGGCCAACAGATTGGGCTAGGTGCTATATTTGGGGTAGGGATTTTTTTGCAGTAAAGTTCATGCCTTCTAATACAATATTACGCACAATCTGTAAATTTCATAATTTGTGGATGGTTCCTTTCTACAAAAAGACGTCCAATTAACTGGATTGTAAGTCCAACATAGATTATAAAGAGGAGAATTCATTAAATAATGAATTCTGCGTGTGGGGCGCAGTGTAAACAAATGTGACGGCATTGCGGGAGTTAAAACGGGGGATATAAACATTTAATTTCTCTAAAAAAAAGCAGTACAATGAATAATTTTAAATAAGTAACACAATGTTTCTATGTTCTTAGAGGGTAGCATCGAATAGGACATACCGTAGTTACTGCCTGATTCAATACTATTTTTCTTTTATATGGATGAAATCCTTTATAGTTGATTTAATTTACCTGAAAAAACTCATTTCAAGATTTCTATTGTACGAGAAGTTACAGATTTTCATCGCGAACATTGTATCCTAAACCTCTGTGCGGCGTGGCCTCAACCACCAACCTTTATATTGTGTTTCGTTTCAGGACGGCAGCTCCGTTCGCCCGCGTAGCACAGCCCGATCACCGCAATCGTGACGACGCTGCAAATTTCACCATTCGTAATAGGAGCAACAGGAACAAGGCGTTACGCATTACAGACACGGAAGGAATCGTGTACATTAGAAACACCGACGCTCTACGCGACAGTGAGTCTCCGATAATGTAAGAATCAAAGCCTTCAGAATCCCGCAGACATTATACTAGGAACCTAAATAGTTAATATCGCGAGAATACGCCCACTGTTGCTTCTCAGAAGATTCGCACCTTTTCTCCGAACGACTAATTACCTAGCAAACCACATTCAGCGCTGACTTTCATATCCAAGAGGTAATCAAGAGTAAACTCAAGCGGTAATGGGGATCTCTTAATTACCGGATTTAGAAAAGGATCTTGTTCGTAA
Organism: Osmoderma eremita; assembly: GCA_031763485.1. Lineage (NCBI taxonomy): Eukaryota > Metazoa > Arthropoda > Insecta > Coleoptera > Scarabaeidae > Osmoderma > Osmoderma eremita. Next base: position 4,723 of record JARFOC010065718.1, on the reverse strand, counting down.
TTGGCCAAAGCAGGGGGTCGTCGCCAGGTTTATAATAGAAAATTGGCAATTAGTATCGAAATACGTTCATATCCCTAATACTCATTCGGATACAGACTTTGGAAGAAATCAAATGTATGGAGTGTGTTGGACTATTTAGGCCGATAAAGTAGAATATATGGCAAAGCATTTTTAAATGAAGCAACAGTTTGAACTGCTAGTAATGTACATTAACCCTTTCGCCCCTGAACTATTTTTTGAGAATATGCACAACTTGTTTTGTATCTTGCTACATACGTAATTTGTCCCAAAAGAACTGGCAAGAATAACAGAAAAAATCATATGGCGTTTCTTAATTTTTATTTTCAAAAAAATACATATGGGACATATATGTCCCGATCGTGTTCCCTGCCAGGACGTATTAGTCCCAGTTGTCAACTAAAACATACGTTCATATAAAAACAAAAAAAATAAATTATTTATAAAAAGGTAATAAACCCATCTTACATAAGAACATAAGTAGTGAATTTGTATGAAATGGCAAAAAGCATGTTTTACATAAAGCAAATCCGCATGACGAACAGATGGTGGTGGTTCTTTTTTTTCCTTTCCTTGGGAGGCACATCTTCTACATCGGCGTCGGCTGGGTCCTTCGGTTGGTAAATGTTATCCGACATTCCCCATTTTTCTTACGCGTTCTAGAATTTGTCCTCCTTTTCCTGCGCTTCGTCTTTTCATGGCAGATTTAGCTGTTCCCTCACTTGCCATATCTTTAGCTAAGGATACCAAGAATTCTAATAGGTCTTTTTGTGCCTTACTTCTTGGATGGTTATCCACGAGTTAATTACTGCGGACATCAACAATTTGTAGAACACTTTTCTCCACGATTTGCTCAATTTTCTGTCCATATCATAGGTAGGTACCTTGTGATCGGCTAGGTCTACGCGGCCCATATAATTATTGTAAAATATCATCAATTCTGGAGAGTCGATATCCTATTTACTGTCATCTTTCTGTGTACGTTGAGTGATTGCCACTGCATTGCTGCGTGTGGCTAAAACATCTTTAGTGTCTTTCCATTTCGTGGCGATTGTTCTCTCTGAATTACACAAGAATAGCCTCTTTCTAATTTCTGAAAGGAAAATTTGCGAACGTTTCTCCTGTTTGTCATGTAAGTGCCAACACATGCGAATGGCAAAGTGTTTATAAGCTTTGTTGAGGTAAAAAATCGATCACAACAGATTGCCACGTTTGAAGATCTGATACTAGATGCCAGTTGTTTGACCACTCGCTCACCTAATGTATCGCAGGAATCGACATTGGTCTCTTTCCCAGTGTACACATTCATGTCTTATATGTATGTATCCAGTTTTGGACTCGCACCGCTCCCAGATTTTGATACCCCGTTTCACAGGTTTCATAGGTAAATACTGTTTGAGAGCAGATCTACCTTTGAACTTTGTCATTGTCTCATCGATAGACTGAAAAGAACTATCTTCTCTGGCATTCATACACGTGTGTTTCAGTCAAGATAGTACTTTCTCAACGTAACATATTTTTGATGCATTATCCGGTTTCTTTGGCTGATTGTAGTACATTTTTGAAAGTAAAAATGTACATATATCTCTACCAATGGCATTTCTAATGAAAGAATTATGCAGTGATGTATTATTGGACCAGTTTGCAAAAGCCGGTACTTTATTGTAAGACATCACTAATGTGATACCAAGTACTTTCATTATTTCGTATGTGTCGGTGTTGTTATATTTTTTGTTTGTTTTCTCCTCCAGAATTCTAATTCTTTCAATTGTATTTTGATCAATAAATATAGACTTTTTGGGAAAAATTTTTGAAAAACCTCTAGTTCTGTAGAGCCCATGTTTATATTCAATAGTACAGCCGGGGGTCTGTCCGAGGGTACTTTCTTTCTGGGATTGTATAAATTAGGAACAGGAAACAAACCTGAAGCACTAGCATTATTCTGATACCCGTCATCTGGGTCGCTAGTGCTTTGTCCGTCATCTTCTTCGTCGTCTGATGACTCAAGTTGCATGTCCTCTACGGCAATAGAATCCATTTCATTGCTGTGTGGGATGTTTTCAGCAACTGAGTCATCTGAATCTGGGTCAGATTCCTCATAATCTTGTTCGTCTTCGTCGCTACCGGAATACGGCTCCACATCCGATAGATTCTCAATCATCTCTTCGAGCTGCTTGTGAGTTTAGAATCTCTTCATCTGGACAGCAATACACGTAAAAATAACTATTGGCACTATTACGGCCCATCAAGAATTACCAAGTATATATCCCAGTACTAACTTACCTTTAGCAATTAGCATAATTTTTTTGCAATAACAATCGAGTTTACTAATGCTTTTGAAAACTAGCGTCACAGTTAATACTCACACGCCTACTTTTTGGGTGATAACCCTTCGCGTGCTTAATGAAAACTGTTGGCAACTCATTATACGGTTGTACCTAAATGTTCTGATATTTTAAGTTTATACGATAATTCGGGACTTATCAATCCCAGTAGTAAAGTCTGGGACATATGTATCCCAGTAGAGGCGAAAGGGTTAAAGGAAAATGCTAGGTGTGGATCTTCCCGATACTGTGTATTAGATTGTCTTATAGACAAACAGCTTGTTTTCGAGTGTTAGCTCCGAGTACCTACCAATCATCCAGTAGATCTGTCTAGATTTAAGCCTAAGTTGATTCGTTTTGGTAATTATATGCTTTTGCCAAGTTAGTCGCGTATCGAACGCTATTCCTAGATAACTTGCATCAGCTGCTTGGTTCAGTTGTGTTCCATTGAGTGTTACTGGTGGACATTTTCTCTTCATTGTAAAAGTTACGAGCACTGACTTCATTTCGTTAGCTTTGATTCTTATTTTTCAAGCTAAGTTAATATTTTATTTAGGTTATCCAGTGTTCTCTGCCAGGACTGCGGATGCAACATAAATAATGATAATGATATCAGGTCTGAAACCAGCCGATTTTTATAACGGCCAATTTAATCAGATAATACGTTAAAAGTTTATTTGGTCGATACTGCTTCAAAAATCTCCTAAAATACGTACCTTCCTTAAACCATTTTAAACAGTGTATTATCATTTAGGAGAAGAGCGTCAATTTTCAAAATCCACCTCATTGCAATAATAATAATTATCGCTAGGCAAATGAATAGTGTTTTGTCACATATACAGAGTTAATAGCACCATATTGAAATAATTTCTAGCAGAGATCCATGCATATTTACACCAGATGTCAGAATTTCATTACCCTCGCATTACTCTGTATTCAATACCACATCTATGAATACACATCATCCATATGTATATTCTCCGAAAATCTACGTGAAAGGGAAAGCTAACATGTAGTCTTTGTTCCAAGATTAATAATAGGATGGAAGAGAAACGGTACCAATGAGTCTGACGAGATTCACGTCAAAATCATCGACGACACAATAGACACGTGCGCGAATATATCTTCGGAAGTCAACGCTTGGCAACATTGCGCCGCCTTCGATAGGGAAGAAGAATGCGAACGCGAATGCGGCTTATCAACTGGCGGAGCACCAAACATTAAGAGAAGGTAGGTAATATATGTACGTCCAACAGTTGCGGAATTAAACAAAAATCTACATTGGAAAGAACAGAAATGGCATCAATTTATTTCTTTCAGAAGCAGCAGCAGTAAGGAGAACAGGTGTGTATGGGTACCCGACAAACGATCAAAGGACAATATCGGCCTGACGTATTCGACCTGCACGCCTGACTCGAAAACCTGCCCCGATAAGATTTGTGACTCCTTAGAGAAGCTGCACGATCTCATTTGTCCGCAGGACTGTACAGGTAAAGTTAAACATTAGCTGGCAAATAAGATTAAGCAAATGACCCCATAAATTAGTACAAGAGTATAATAGTTGGTTAGTATAATTGCTAAGGATAATACCTATCTGGGGAAAGTAACTTATTAGTTTACATAATTTAATCTCACAATAAGCAAAACATATTAGCAAACAGATTTTGTATTTAATATCCCAAATAATATATTTCCAGATTATAAAGCACGTATAAATGACAACTATAGCTCGAATAATATACAAAATGCATATAGAGTTCTGAGAAACAATACATGAACCTAATGTCTTAAAAACTGTAGTTTATTTATTTTTTGTATTTGTAAAGTAATTATTGCACGTAAAATACAAACAAACAGTATATTAGATGGTAACAGACGATTGAATTAATTCATTGCGCGTGTTTAACCCATGGTTTAAGTATAGTTGCCGAAACTGCCAGGCAAACATATCCCCTCGTTAATAATTTAGCAAACATCATTAAAAGAGTTAGAGTCAAGACGTACAATTAAAGATGGCCGGGATTACACTATCATCAGAGTTAGTCTCTACACGATGGGGAACGTGGTTAAGAGCGGTAGGGTTTTTATCCGAAAACTGCAGGGAAATCAAGGGTGTTATTTGAGAATTTGAACCTCATTGTTCGGCAACTGCAGAGGGGACTGTTAGGATAGAGAGGGGATGGTAAATGATAAATCTTTTTAAAAATGTGTAACGTGCCGATTTCAAGCAAAGTATATTTGTAAATAAAGTAAAGTATCCGTACGAATTGGGGGTAGCAAGGCCATCTAGCGGTAGATAGATTAGGCGACGCGACGGTCGATAACGATCGGCTATCGCATAGAAATCGATAAAATCTAGAGTGAGGGTTTGTGGGAGGATT
>JARFOC010065708.1:0-17075 GCA_031763485.1 Osmoderma eremita | reverse complement strand
CTCCAACGCTGTGTGGCTTCCCAAGGGAGTTATTTTGAGGGAGACAACGTTCAATTGTAATTATATTCAAATAAAAAGATTTAAAAATAACAGGCTCATCACTTAATTTACACACTTTCTATTAGGAATGTATTAATATTCAATGGATTGTAATGTGTTTTAGGTTTAAATTGCTGGGTTACTTTGTTGTCAAAGATATTTTATAATATATTTCAGTGCAAATGAAAAGCAATCATGATCTTTAATACAACTTTCCATAAAGTCAAAGCGAAGGTGCTTTTTTGGTGCCTTAGTAAATATTAAGCAAGTTAACAAGAAAAAATAAAAGAGAGATTCTAAACAAATAAAGATCATCAACTCGGCAGCCTTCATTTGGTACAGGTCAGTACTCACAACTTCTTCGCCTACACGGTAGGATACTTTCTACGGAGCAGGCGGGCAAGTGGTAAACTATCGGCGACGCATTTGGACATTAAACTTTAGACAGTAATGATATTTTAGTTTCGTTTGCGATCCCATCACGCAGATATATCACCATAAAACGGGCTACCAACCTAAGAAATGTATCTGTAGTTCCTGAAAAAAATTATCTTTATCGGGGAACAAGTGAAACGAATAAAGATGGGCCAAAAATGGATCCTGATGGATCTTAAAGTAATGTGGACGTCTCCACGTTAAGCTCCATCAGACAGCATCCGAAACTCAGCGGAGAAAGAAACCCAGCCAGTTCAAATCGTCACTAACTGAAAAGAAAAATGTCAATTTTAACGTCGAAGTGGCATCGCCTTAAAAGTTTAAATAATCGGTGAAATAACATCCAGCGAACGAGATTAATTCCAACAATATTACGCGCGTCAACGGATATTCGCCTTTTTAAAAATACATCCTGCACAAAGTTCGGCCGAACTGCTAGCTGGCCGAGTGGCAAAAATTCTCGCGTCTGTGTATTCGCGCTGTTTATTCCGAGTGTCCAGCTGTCCGACGGATCAAAATAACCGCCGGGACGGAGTTCTACCGTAGGCCACAGCCACAGGTGCTATTTGGCGTGTCTCCTTCACTCTGCGTTACGTTTGCGCCCCCTGTTGGCAGTCGAAAAAAGTCGGAAAAAACAGTAGGAAGTCGCTACGTGAAAAGAAAATAAAATTGGAAACAGAACAGAATAAATATTGGTGTTGTTTATTATCGTCGTTTATTTCTGTTGGTTTACGTTGAATAAAATATTTTGATCTTTTTCACTTTTTTCGCTTGTTCTATAGGTACTGCGATTTATTTTTCATTCCTGATTCTGATAACAACGGTAAATATGAATTGTTTCTAATATTAAACACACAGCATCGGATCACTCCTTCTGCACAATAGATTAATTAATTCGGGACACGTGTTTTGGGAATACGTGGATTCTCATCGATAATCAAATCGCGAGTTCAATTTTGGTAGGAAGTTTTGTAGTAGTAGTGAAGTATTTGATACAAAAAAAAAACATATGACAGAAAACTTACAGGCAAAAATTGAACTCGCGATTTGATTCGATTAAATTCACAGTGGGAAAGGAAATGAAGAATTGTCTACCTTCATATAGTTTAGTAATTAAGAACAATAGAAAATAGAAATAGACATATACGGAAAAGAAACCAACACAACGAATGGCGGATTGAACCATTGTGAACAACATAAGCTTAACTTCCTGGTGAATAGATTAATAAAATTTCAGTTGAGAAATACAGATAGGAAAAGGAATTAAAAATCATTGCAAAGCACATGTTGGTGATTGATAATAAGCAGTTCGTAACATTACGAAATAATTCGTCTAAATTACTGGCTCGTTCTTCCTCGAATCTGCAAATTCGGGATTTTAATATAGCTTCACAAAAAGGGATTTGGTGTCACATCACGAGATTTGGCAGGCCATTGAATTGTACCCCGTTGCGACTTCATTCGGTCCTTAAACGTGCGACTCAAATATTATCACACAATTGCACTATATGTGTAGGACAGTAGTCGTGTTAAAACCACACATTCTCCAGGACAATATTTGTCAATCCGCATAAAAAAGGGATAATACGGATTTGTAATAAATCTAGGCACTCCTGCGCATAATTAAAATACGGAACAACGATATTATTCTCCAATTTACAAACCACACAGTTAACTTTGCGGGTGGCCAGTACACACAATATGTTTATTCCTCCTTGACTATTATCGTACCATTGCTGGATTATGTGAACCATGTAAAAAAAAATTAAGTTCATCTGTGAATAAAATAGGACATTCATTTCGCGCGCATTTCTCAGCTGTGTCAAGTGTTATTTGTAATGATGAAGCGTCATGTTCGTCATACTACAATGAGACCACTCAGTATATTATCTTCAATTTAATACACATTAAGCAAAACATGTATCGGTTGAAACCCAAATTCTACCTGCCTGCATATTATAAAAGAAAGACAATGAATCACATACACAATGGGTTAACTGCAGGGAATATAGGTGAATATAGAATTTAACCCAGAACAGACATGTCTGATTTTACTTTGATTTTACAATTCAGAAGTGAGATAGTACACCCTTAAATTAAATTAAAGTACTCCAAGTAATTAAACAAAAGTGCGTTGAAATTATGCATATATTATGCATATACAGGATGGAAGACTTTCTCCCAGATTTTGCGAAAATTTTGAAATCTACGGAAACCTCATCTGGCCAAGTAAATTTACCAGTCTTTCTACGTGAACTAATAACTGCGAGGAAATGAATAGAACATGCGAGGAATATTAAAAACGAATTTTAGTGGAGTGACAAAGTTCTGATATACCCTTAAGAGTTGCACTACAAGAATTTACAAAATTAAATACCTATATGTAGTATTAAAGGAGAAAACGAAATAAACAAAAGAATTCTAAAAGGTAACAGAGCTGTGAGGTCACTAATGAGAATGATAAAAGCAAAGAACATATCTAGAGCAGCCAAGATTCGAGTGTATGAAACAATAATACGACCAGTGGTGCTATATGCAAGTGAAACATGGACCATGAACAAACTAGAAGAAAGAAAATTAGAAGTATGGGAGAGAAACGTAATAAGAAAGAAAGTACGTTCATTGGAAAGAAAACGAAACTAATTATTTATGGAACTGTAGAGAGAAATGTGCATATTAGCTATTCCCAAAAGGCAGCAAGATAGATTTTTTCAAACAAATAACAGTGTGGATGGCGAACCAACTTAGAAATGATGCGAGTTCTAGGCCTGATCATAAAGTGAACAGTAGAAAATTCTTTTCTTGTGGCCAAGTGGGTCATGTACAGAAATATTGTCATGAGCTTAAGCGGACAGGTACTAGTACAAGACATGAATATGCAAATTTCACATGCATTAAGTGGTAAAAGTGGCAAAATAATTGCACCACTTTACAAATGGTAGTGAATCAAAACGGCTACCTATCTATCTACAAGCGAAAGACACTGTCGCGATATAGTAAGCCGTTTGTTAGTTTCTAATAATATACAAGGTAGTTACTAGGACGACATTATTGATGAATTAATAAACTTACTTGAGTGGTAAATATAATAATAATATGAGTTATAATATAATAAATAGCAATTTAAATAAGATGTATTATAAATTTGGTATGTGAGAAGATAATTGGTTACAAATAGGGTATATAGAACACAACTGGTTACAAATAAGGTCTGTTATAGGACAATTGTTACTGTTTATCTATACTTGTATTTTAAAACAATATCTTCCGAATTTGTGTTGTTTTGGGATAGCCCCCTTTCGCAAGAAATATGTCAAGGGGCGACGCTTTATGGACAGGATGACTGAGTGTTAATTGTAATGATGAGGAGGCGCCATGTTCGTCATACTGCAATGAGACCACTCAGTATATTATCTTCAATCTAATACACATTAATCAAAACAAGTATCGGTTGGAACCCAAATTCTACCTGCATATTATAAAAGAAAGACACATACATAATTGATTAACTGTAAGAAATATAGTTGGATATAGAATTTAACCGAGAACAGACGTTTTTATTTTGATTTTACACAAGTCAAAACTGCACTCGATTTTTTGAAGCATTGTATATATATTTCATACCTTACTAAAGACGGAAATTTCCATTTATGTAAAACGACGTTTCTCCCTGGCCTAACACTAACATTAATTCCGTACGATTTATCTTTGAAATACTATACGTAAAGCACCCCACACCAGAAGTCAACCGACTCCTCTACAATCTACATACAAGATGTTACGTTACCTATCTCACGGTTATTACTAGAGAGCTTTCGTCTGCATATCGCGTACATACTTAACCGGGTACAAGCACCGATAAATATTAGATGTGCAATAAAGATCTGAGGAGTTACCCGTGACTCCTGTTCTTATACGAGCGTAGTTACCGAAATATTCTAAGAGGTTGCCGGGAATTTTATACGGATGATAAGTCGAGCTAAGGTTTACGCACCAGACATTGCGATAAAAACGGGGTCGCCCAGACGCCAGATTGTCTTGAGAATAGAGGGTGGTGTTTCACATAAAACATAGAAGGAAAGATGAGAACGCGAAATTGCCGATCGAGGAAACAAAAAAGGCAACTTCTCTTATCCTGATATTACAGTCAGATGTGACTAAGGTGGATTAATGCTGACGCATTATGATGGGACTCCAGGTTAGTGATGAGATTCCTCCTACTACGGTATAAATGAAAAATCGGGCAGAGAAATAAGATTAGGGACAAAGCTGGGGATATTATAATTAATCTTCGGCGCGAAATCCTCTATTTTTGCTACCGGCTGGAATTAATTTCGGTTTTTTCTTCTTTGCTCGCCTGCAGTAAACTGGAATTCCGGTTGGGAATCCCTTGACCGGTTAAAATTCAAGCGGCCGTTACTCCCACCGCGCGAGGAATTTCCTTTTATTATCTCGAATTTTGTTTTTATCTGTATTCCTCATCTGTGACTTGGGTGGATTAAACCTTCCACGGAATTTATCATTTCGACGGATATTTTTAGGACAAATTTAATTTTGGTAAAGGACATTGTGTCGTAATGAATTTTCGAGGCAATCTTTGGGGATTAATTAGGTAAAAAAGCATGTTACAATAGTAGATGGACCAGTGGCTATATGAAAGCGTATAAACTGGAAAAGTATCACCGGAAATTATGGCACTTAATAAAGTTTTACGATTAATAAAAAAAGCAGTTCTCGAGTTGTGCCTAATTTTGGCACAATTTACAGTGTGGATTCGAATATGAGTTACGAGTTACCAAAAGGTTGAGTGATTATTCCATAGGTTCGTAAACATATATTACGGGCGTAGTTGTAGTAACACGGAGCATTATATAGGATTAGAAACGAAGAAATGAGAGAAGATCCAATAGAAAAATATAGAGAACAGCGGCAACTAAATAATATGGCACCAGTGATAAGAATTTGGGTGAGCAATTAATTGTGGAAGATGAAGAGGGGAAGATCTAGATATTATTGCCAGTAGATTTTAATAAAATAAAATAATAAAACGCAATTAAATATATTTTTGTGTAATTTTGAAAGTGGATTGTTTCTCATAATTGTGTTGCTATAGATATTAGTAAGTAGGCTGTGAAAATAAAATAAATTTGGTTATCTAGCTATATTTCTAAATTTTATTAATAGAACAGTCAAACACAATCATTAAACAAGTCTTTGTATTGAATCAGCGATCCAATAAATAGAAGATTTAATCTGCCAGGATAGCGCAGTGGAAAGACAGCTAGATATCTGTGGGGGATGTCGATGGTTCGAATCTTCATTTATTTATAAAGGGTGGTGGGTACCTCTCTCGGTGCCCTTCAGTGTTGAGGATAAATCAACATTGCTGCCTCCTGGCGAGGAGAGGCAGTAGCAAGCTACACACTTCACACACACACACGATACGCACTTACACAAACCTAATGTAGAGTGATACAATAGGCTTTAAGGCCGCAGCGTTTAGTCTCTGCATTAGGATACAAACAAACAACAATAGAAAATTTTACGCATTTCTCCATTTTCTGTTTCTTAAATTAACATTTTCATTTAGGGAAAATGTGATATGTCGTTATAGAGATTGTTTTTAATACCGCGTAAATATCGTAAAAGCTCCTGTGTTCAGGCCTAGCTTTACGCATGGGCACACTGGGCTCTAGCCCCGGGCTCCGCGATCAATGGGACCCCCTAATCTTAGCGACAGCAGCGGAATCAATGAAAAATTTTTCAATCACTATACGTCTTCTCACATCGTTTGGCCTTTACAGGCGTCAATCACTATACAAGATTCGATTACTATTACAAGGTTTAAAAGCTGTTTGCTGGTTTAGTCTTAGCTAATTTGTGAAAAATTTTTATGTTTACTTTACACACCAAAGTATTCGAAATTATTCGCTTCGCCCAACTAACTTATTTACTGTTAGGATATTGCTCAAGATATCGCATAGCCACAAGAAACTAGGAACGAAGCTAAACTAGAATTTATTATTTTGTCAGAAATGTGGTATACCATATTGAAAAGGATAGACAAAACTAGTATAAATCTTCAAATAGAAACTTTAATAATGGAGGTTTCAGTTAATTTGTTAACTTCGCTTGGCAATTTTATTGATGTCAGAAATAATTTTGACGAATAAAAAGCTAAAAAGAAAAATCCAGAAGCTGACTACAAGAACCGGTCTCAAAAAATAAGAGCTAGAAGCTCAACCATGACACACTTTGATGGTTCTGCACCGTCTGTACGATTCACTGGCAAAGAAAAATTCAAAATTGAAACTTTTTTCCCTATTATTGATAGCCCTACAGTGCATCTAAAACATGGAACAGATTCATACAGCAAAATTAGTCAACGCTTCAGTTTCTTATCTCGTATAAAAACTTTGAATTTCGAAGAGTTGAAATACGGCTGTAACGAATTTTCTAAAATCTATTACAAGGATATTAGCGCAAAAGAGTTAGAGATGGATGTATGCACCTAAGAGAATACTTGAGAGATGTCGGAAATAGTGATAGTGAAGAGGCTATGAGTATTTCAGAACTGTATAAACTTTTAAAAGAAAGTAATATCGAAGACGTTTTTCCGAATATTGAAATTGTTATTAGAATATTTGTATGTATGATGGTCACTAACTGTAGTGGAGAACGCTTCTTCTCAAAACTGAAAACGATCAAAAGTGAATTGAGAAGTACAACTCTTCAAGAAAGATTTAACAGTTTGTCACTGATGTCCATTGAAAAGCGAGTTGCTTAAAGAAATAGACTTTGAAGATGTTATTCGTGATTTTGCCACGCAAAAGTCTAGGAAAGTACCACTTGTATCGGTATAGATTTTTAAAGTAGATATGTTTGCATTTGTTTGTAAATTTTCAAAAATAATGTTGTTGGTTCCTGTTAATATCGATTCTAAATTTTTCTCGAAAGGCCCCCATGTATCCCAGTACCTCCACCTGGCTTAAGACGGCCCTGACTCCGCTGTCAAGTTCGTGTGTCATCGGATATAACGCGCACACGTATACGTGGTATACGTAAGAGCATTATAACAGTCAACAATGCATTTTACAGTTTTAAATTTTATAAAATAATCGATAATTGCGTAACCAACAGGAAACCGACAATACACGCATATATAACTTGGTTATAGGTCTGAATGTAACGCGTATCGTCGGACTAGATAATATAACACTCCATCGTTGGTCACTTTCGCAAGATTCATAACAAAAGCGACCGTCCGCCGTGATTTCCGATGTCCTTAGCGGTACGGAGAACGCGTGACAAATCAATCTAACCTTATTTCCTTCTTGACAGGAACTTTAAGTATTGACATTCTCCTAAGTAATATATCGTTATTAATATTCAATAATAAGTAAAGTAAGCGTGAAAATCCTATCAAAATCTTATAAATACCACCGTAACTTCAAACGAAATTTAGTTATATATAAACATGCACGCGTGTGCTGTGGTTGCAGCGTTCACATTATTTATTAGTGTAGCACGGTCTCAACGCTTAGGGAATATTTATTACAATAGAGGGCGTTACGATGACTTTCCGTCAACGCACCGTGCTAGGGGATATCGGGTTTACGAAGGGGAATACCCCAGATTTGGCGGAATGAGTGTCGGGCGAAGATTACGTTTCGATTTCGATCCTACGATCTCCAGAATGCCACCACTGCGTCCCGATTTGCCCTACCGTCGTTTTGAAATTCCCAGATTTTACGATACGAACTACGCGCCTGCCAGAGAAGAGGTCAGAGCGTACAGGCCGCGGGATTTCGCGCACAGACCGAGGACGGAATACGAACGGCGCCTCCCCAGAGGTAGACATGCGATCGACGAATCCCCGACGGCTTTGTATCACGTTCGAAAACAGCCCGGGGCTCGTTATAGTTTTCAACCTCATACGCTCGCGTTGGCGAAACAAAAGAGTTTTGGGAGGATCGATGACCACCAGCTCGGATTATTTTCACCGCTTTATAATCACGTAGAGCGAAATGAATCACCTGCGATTTATTCTCCTTCTTATCCACATATACCAGACACCGGAAATAATTTATTTTATCCTCCAAATTTCAAGTACGGAGGCGAGTTTGGTGTGAACTTGCAATCAGATGAGAAGAAAACACTTACGGGGAATGATCAACAGGAAAATAAACAAGGAAAGAAAGAAGAATCTACTGTTGAGGCTGATGGAGAAAAATTCTTTAAGGAACAAGAAGCTTTGAAGCAGCAATCCAATGATAGAGGGCGCTATTACACAGAAAAATTGGATGAGAAGAAGGTTGAAGATCAGAGTAACTACAGGGGTGGCAAATCCTATGAGGAACAAGGTACAAAATTGACATTTGACATATTTATGAGTCTACAGTCTAAACCAAAGTATTTCTAAATTTCTTCAATACATTTTTGTATCTGGAAGATTCTCTTACGAATTTTATGTAACTACCCCCAATATTTAGAATTAGAATTTTGTTATATACTTAGAAATACCACAAATTTTTTTTGATGGAAGTGAGGATTATTGCATATCAACATAAACCTTTATGGGACAAGCATTTAGAAAAGAATCCTTTTAGGATTTCTAGAAAAACTAACATAATTTAAATGTAAAAATTGCAAGAACTGTATAATAAACACACTGAATAGGATTACTTCTCCCTCCCAATGGATTGATTAAACACACTGTTCGGATTACTCCTTCCGGAATCTTTACCGAATAAATTGATTAATTCGGGACACGTGTCGCCAATCGTATGAACCAATGAACGTCAACATAACTATTTTTAAAAACATGCACCACTTTGTCCCTTCCGCTTTTACTCTCTACCGCTCCATATAATGTTCTATTGTTCTTAATTGCAAAACCGATATAATACCAACATAAATGTAGGTAAATTAAAGATTGCAAGGACTGTAGGGCAGCACGAACAGTGTGTTTATAAATGTAGGTAATTTGAAATTGATGAAATCAGTTACTTCGACGCGCGAACTAGATGAGAATCGATATACATTCTTAATGGAGAAGAAAACCCAGTCGGTTTCCCCGATTTGATGGATTTATTACAGTAACAGCACATAGTTAGGTGGGAATCTTCCAGAAATTTTGCGCTCGGGGGTGTGTGAGCGATTGTAGATATTTTTTGGACGGCTAAAGCAAAAAAAAAATGGAGAAAGTAGTGCTTGTTTTTAAAAATGGTTATTTTGACGTCATTCGGTCATGCGATTAACGATGGGAATACACGTATTCCCGAAACACGTTTAACCAATCGATTGTGAGGGAGAAGTGATTGGATACAGTGTGTTTATAATTTAAAAGCTAAGATAATTTAATCATTCAGAGATTTTTTATTGGTTATTGCCATGAATACTTTCCGCGCTATAACCGGGTCTTGGTAGAAAATTTCCTTTGTTTGCAATGAAACGTACATTGTTTTGTGCAGGAATTATAGCAGGTTCATCATTGTTCCGGCATAATTGTAGAAGAACGGGTGTCATTTGACAGGCCTTATAGCAAGAGCCCAAATTTAGTTTACCAATGGGAGAGTGTATAGTGTATACGAATATAATAAGATTCGAACGCAAAATAAAAAGTAACAACTTACTTTTTCCTTTGAAATATGATTTTATTTTACATGTCATGATAGATGTTACTTTCTTAGTCAATTCGCCCTTTCGAAGACAGTATAGAGCTTGTGGGTATACCGTACTGCGCTGCCACAACTTTTTGGATTAAATACGTGAATAGAATATGACCGCAAGGCAAAATGTAGTTGGTTTAAAGGATTTTCATTAATTCTGTTATGGCGAAAACATTCATTTAAGTCAAGGCCGAAGCAGAAATTGTTATAATAATTTAATTTATGAGCATTAAATATTAAATAATTACAGCGTAAAAAAATAGAATAATTACCCAAGTACATAACATAATAAGATAAAAATAAACAGATAAACACAACGGATAATGGCACGATCTTAGATCATATATAATTCATGGATGCAACTATATATCTCAAGTGTGTTTCCAACAAAATTCTCGAAATTCCCAAAGTCACATCCTAACCGCAAACAATCTACGTGCAATGGGGGAAGATAGCTTTTTAGTCGCCTCCTACGACATGGTGCTAACCAGAGTGGGTATTCTGGGTACGAAACATAGTTTCGACACAAGGCGGAAATGGGTCTTATCGGTGAATAGCGGTCTCATTCGGGTCTTCGTCATCATCGGTAGGTTGGGCTTTAAGTTGCTCTACGCTCCATGTTGCAGGTAATATATCTCCATCATATTTCTTGAGTTCGTATTTCTGGAGTTGGTGATAAACGCCGATGTACTAAGAAACGTCCTACATATTTATCCGCAAGCTTAGCAGTGAAAAAGACGAAATTCTTCATCCATACGACGTGATGTGGATAAAACGTAATGGGTCGATGGCACAATTATACCTCTCCTTAGACTTCTCGTACGCTCTCTGCAATCGAACTTGTACGCCGCGATATAGTTTACTGGAACAAGTAGCTCTCTTCACATGGTCAAAGTCCGTGGGTGTTTCTTCTAAATTTTCTCGATGATCGGTTCATTTCTTTACCGAAATTTACTAAATATGGGCTGAGGTTGGTGGTTTCATGTCGAGCCGATCTTAACGCACATGCAATCTTCGCTATATATTTGTCCCATTCTCGACCATTGTCTGAAACGTAAGCGATCAACATGGTTTTGATAACTCTATTGACACGTTCGGTTGGATTCGCTTGAGGATGGTAATGGGCTGTATAAGGATAGACTTTGTACGTATTCATCAGCTGTCGCTATTCTCGGGATTTAAATTCTCCGAAATGATCTTCTTCGGCACTCCAAACATTAAAAATACATCATTTTCAAGATGTTCGACGATCTTGGTCGCTTTTTTTGAGGGGGAAACACATACTAAATTTACTAAATAAATCGCAAAAAACCAAAATATAGCTATAACCCTTCTTGGATCGAGGTAAAGGTCCAATTAAACCGACGCTGAGCACTTACCAAGTTTTCAAAATTTCATAATGTCCTCCCATGTTTGCAGATACCTTTTGTTCAGATTTGGGTCGTAAACAAGTCGTACATTTCCTGACATACTTGGTGACGTCGGCTTTCTAGATGGCTGCATTCCTGTCTAACACGGCTATTGGTATCTTCTTATTCGCACATGACCACGCGTGAGCCATACGTCGCATATTAAATCGCACCGATTGCGTGGTCAGATAAGGGATAGCTACATATAGTGTTCATAAGCAAGAAAGTAATAGCTCGAAAATCGCAGGTTGTACAAGTTGGAAACAGTAATGTATGTAGTCTGATATGGTGATAGCGGTATCCATGGAATACATATATGATCTAAGGCCACGATAAACAAGTCACAAGATGATAAATGATATTACTAATTTCACTCTATTCAAATTATTTGAAAATACTTACAACATTGAGCAGTGGTATGTGAAACAGTTCTTTATGTTAATTATGGAAGTAGAAAGCCGTAAAAATACCTGTTATCTTTAACAAAATACACGTTAATTATTGCTATTCTAAACTTATAAATCAATTCCTATTCACACTTTATTAATAAATAAAATTCAAAATAACACATTTTAACTTTAGGACAAAATCAGAACGATGACGAGAAGAAATCCTCTCACAAGAAGGGCCACAAGATACATCGCTTCAAAACCTCACATCACAAAGAAGAATCTGGCGATAATGAAGAATATTACGACGAACAGCACGACCTGGGCGACAATTACCAGTTAGACTCTAACTCGAGAGTACTCTCCGATAACGGTGTGTCAGAGTTTCGGGGTAACGCCGAACAAAAGAAGTTCGAAACGAATCAGGCGGCGAAAGTGGGCAATCTCGAGTCAGCATCGCTTTCCGAAACTATCAAGGAAGATAACAGCATAGGCAAAAGCCGACAAGAGGAGGATAATTGGGGAGTATACGGTGGTGGCGGCTACAGGGATGAGGAATCTCTCCTGGGGCGGCTGGATATGAAAAGACTAGCCCAACAACGGTCTTATCACGTACCCATTCACGTTTAGGGACGTTAATTTGCTTTAATAATGTTACCTAAGTCTGTTTTGTATAAAATTTGGAAGTATATAATAATAACTTTCCCGTGTTTCATTCGCGTGGCTTCGTAGTGAAGCAACCGCCGGTTAAGGAGATTTAAACGAAAGCAGTTTATGGCTAACATAGACGCGACGTAATTGTGTCCCATTTATCTCCGCTAAAGTCTTCATAAAATTGCTTCACTTAGGGGATAACGGTTTCTATACGGCAAGACAGTAGATTTGAGCTCGTGTTTTTCTCGCTTCAACAGCGAACAGCTTTTGAGGACGCAAATGGATAATAGGGATGCAATAAAACCGAGTTATTAGATCGCTTTTGTTGAAAATTAAATGCGCTTACGCCTACCACGGTGCCGATATTAAAATTTGCGTCTTGTAGGGTGGTATTTATGTTTTGACTTTATTAATAATGTAACTAATAATATTAAGAATAGGAACGTGAGTTTGGAGTTATTTACGAGCACGATTTTTGTTTCATTATATTACATGAATGTGGGAACCGGTGATTTCCAAGTTCATTGTGACTCTTTCACCGAATCCGAATAAAGAAAAATTATTGTCTCGTTAACGCGCACATAGAATCGCTTTTTTGTATTTAAGCTTTACTTGTATCTTGCACGTCTTTTTTATTCCATACAATAGAGCATTCAGCGTGGATATTCGAAAATTAAGACATTGTAAAAATTATCTGAACAGTTTCGTAGAATATTCAACTAAAATAAACTAAAATGTAACAGATTAAAAATTTGTAACCTATTTTTGTAATAGGTATATTATAGTAATAAAAACAATTATTACATTAAGTCAATTGGCAAAAAATTTTTGGTTTTCTTAATAAAATCACTGCGAGATTTAGATTTCAACGAAGATAAATAAACCCTTCTTTAAAAACTGGGCGTTCATTTATCCAATTAACTAATATGCATATACACGATACTAACGGATATACTCAAGAAGCCTTACTAACTCTGAAATAATATAAAAAAATTATTACTATCGTGAAAATCACTCTGAAGAAACATTTACACTAGAGACGTTTTTGCGTACGTATCTGCTCAGTGAAGTCTGTTATATTGTATTAGACGGATTCTTCCACTACATAAATCTCTGTCGATCACTGTCGGAATCTACGAGACGCAAGTCTTATTTCTTATATTTTTGAAATTGAAACAGATGAAGCGTGCTATGGGAGTGTCTAAGGGGAATCGAAACAGTCGTTCAAGTTTCGTCCGATTGAATACGAAAAGTATGTTTGCTTTTGATAACAATGTATAATTAAAAGTTCTTCGTATATACGATTTGTAAATGGTAAACAGGTACCGACCAATATAATGGAGTTAGTTTCCAACAGGTGGCGTTATTCTCCAAACGATTTAATATAATTTAAGATTCATGGAAAAGCATTTTTGCTACTAAGTTATTGAGAATTGATATACAGGGTGAGTCAAGACGAACGGACTAAACTGCAGGAATATATTGTACGCGTGAAAATAATGTTAAATAATGTTATCCGTTTTTTATCATATATTTCATTATTGCACCAGTTTTCCTTCTGACAATTATTTGCCTTAGTAGTCTAATATTAATAAAGGAATTTCTTCAAAAACAATGTATTACAGCATTGTACTAATACTATTACAATACGGTTGAACTTTTATGAATCTTGTAACGATTGCACTTTTTTAATAAGACATTGAAAGATGTTCAAGTCAAGTAAATTTATTTTGCTAAAGGAAATTTGTTTGGAGTAGATATTTGATTGGTTATTCTAACTATATCAAGAAAATCTAGTTTGTTCAATAAAACAAATTATTTTAGTTAAAACATAAATTGGAAGTAGAATCAAAGTTCAAAAGTGGACGCACAGTTCTGAACGATGATCCCGAAGGTGTGCGAAAAAAAACGGTCAACAACGAAAACGGATGAGAACCCAGACCTGGCTCCTTCTGATTTTCATCTGTTTGGGCCATTGAAGGCAAATTTGTCGGGCAAAAGGTTTGAAAACGACGACGAAGTTCAAGAGGCAGTACAGCAGTGTTTTACAAATTTGGATCGCACCTTTTACGAAGAGGCATTACGAAAGCTTATGCCTCGCTGGAATAAGTGCCTTAACATTGGCGGCGATTATATTGAAAAGTAGCTAACAGTTCACGCTCTTACTTAGTTTTTTATATGTATAAATAAATGGTAGTCTGTCTGTAATTCACAAATGTACCTTAGTAACCGGATATCCCTCGAATATAGCTGAAGAATTGGTTATATATAAATATTCTTTTATATTCCATTGTTTTCAATGGTTGAGTATCGGAAATCACCACGGGAGGGTGTAATTTAGAGAACTCGAAAAGGGCGGTCCAGAAACTATTTTTCTGATTGGCAGTGTTTATCTAACCATATTTAGCAAAGCGATATAACTGTTTATTTTCTTGTATATTTAGTGCCATATATTCAAGGATGATGCTGTAGTATGTCGGATCAATTATCTTGTTTGCTTTAACTAAATTAAACAGCGTACAAGAACAAGATAAGTGATTAATACAAATAAATAAACTTAGATCAACAAAATATTTAATTGTTTTGATTATTTTATATAATCACTAAACAAGTTATTCATTTTAAATAACATGATATTTGTGCTCGCATTTAAACGTAGATTTTAGTTGGACAAACCAAAATTTTGTGTCTTAACCAAGTGGAGTTTTCGGCGCACGATTTCCCAAAACAATAAAGCAATCAAAAAAATCACAATTTAAAAAGTAATAAAACTGAAACGCTTTTAGTTCCCAGCTTTTCCAGCGCTGTGCTCGTAAAATTAAAATTGATTCCGATTTCCAGACACTAATGCGTTTGACGTCACGACACAGGAAAAACAACGGCGAACCATTATTTGATGCCCTCAGCATGCAAGCGGACGTCAGTGCTTCGAATTATAATTCACAGAGAGCGCCAGTAACGGAATGTAACCAAAATATTACGTTAATTCCGTGATAATCCGCTTATCTGCGATTTATCGCCTTTGATAGTGAAAATTACTTGTCTCTAAATAATAAAACAAATGAAAAGTATTAAATAAATAGAGAAACTTGGGATACATTGCCCGCTTCACACTTTAGAATTGTATAAAACAAAAGATGACCGGAATAAAGCCATTTACTTTTGTGACTGCAAGAAATACGCGCGGCAGCTGAAACCGCAATGGAGGCTAATCCCTAGGTGCGGAAGTACAATGAATTCAGACCTTTTTCGTCGTATTTCTAATTGAAAAGTTCTTTAGTTTCAGTCATGCAAAAATAAATCCAATCTCTTTTGTTTGTAATTTAAATGAAATACCTTCAGCGTAAAGTATTGTAATTTGTTCTGTTGAAATTTTGACAGATACGTTGGCGCCAAATTTAAAAATCGCATTTTTACTAATATATTTCCTAGTATTTTATTATTACTATCTGAAAAAACAAATTTAACATCAATAATATATATTATAATGTGTCGTAACTGAAGGAAAACGATTCAAGCTACTACAAGAATTCCACCTCCTAGCGTGGGAGATTAGAACCTTTGATGTCTACAACCTTTGAGCGATATTTAAGGTACACAAGCTTTTCGTCATATGCCACTAGCCCTTAGTACACGAGGGCTAGTGGAACCTCCTATCGCTTCGTGCATTATTCCAACGTTCGAAAGCCTGGTCGTACTCACTCCACTGGCAGCTACAAAGGCTGAACTAATCAAAGGGGGTACCAGGCACACTTGGACGCGTGTATACACAGGTTCTCATAAATAATCGATCCTTGATCACGGGAGAATAAAATAACAGAACGGACTTTGAACAATGTTGACGCAACGAAAACTTAAAGTTTCAGAATGAGGTAATGCGTTTTAGTTATTATTGACGAGTAGTTTGAAGTAAATATGTGCGATAATTCGTAGTAACTATTGACTGAAATTTTGTTGCATTAATTAAAAATGGATTAAAGTTAGTATAAACGGCACCTCCACCAAATTTGCAACAACTACTTAACTTTCGTCTGAGCCCCCCAATTTAAAAGGCCATTAGTTGTAACCCTTACTAATTCCAGAAATGAGCTTAATATACAATAAGAATGCGAATACGCGTAAGTCTAGCAAATTTCCATGATATTTTAAATGAAATTCATACGAAATTACTACTAGTAAATTATGGTACCTGTGTTTATACTGCATTTTAAATGTGTATTGCTTGTCACAATCGACAAGAGAATCGCTATGCAATGGGATCATTGGCAGGTGTAATGCGGTCCAAAAGCATATCACGAGGCACAAAAATCCGGATTTACAAAGCGGTAGTTCTTGCATCGTGCAATGTATGGTAGCGAAGTATAGGTTCTAAGTCAAAAAACCAAGAAAAACTTAAAAGATGGAAAGGAAGGTGCTTAGAAGGATTTTTGGTGGGGTTCACGATATGCAAGGGAATTGGGGAAGAAGAACAAATAAGG
>JARFOC010065701.1:0-17076 GCA_031763485.1 Osmoderma eremita | reverse complement strand
CTGAATAACATATGAGTATTATTGCTATATAAATCAATTACGCGTGGGTAAAGAACCATTGGACGTATAGTATTTATACGTATATTGAATATTGAGTATTTGGAATATTGAAATTATCAATCACGTATCCTGATCCCGATCCTGAAATTTTTAATACTTGCTCTAAGGATACATCCGATATTTGGATGTTATAGATTAAAGTCTATTTTGTTGACACAGCGATGATAAAAAAAAAAGAAAAAAATTCTACTATTTTTGTAGTAGAGTACTCCATGTGCAGACGCAATGAAATCAATGTTTATGGGATAATTCACATTGACAGAAGAATAGAAATGAAAACGAAAACCGTCATCGTTTTTTTATATCTATGTACATAAGCTTATTTTTTCAATGATATTCCAATTCGCTTGTACATATATAAGTCAAAAATGAACTTGGCCTTACAAGTATTGAATCCATGTACCGAAAAGTTTCACACTATTAAGATATTTAGATTCTCAAAAAAGCTGTTTAAAAAAACATTTGTATTTTTACTTTGTTGTGTTATTTATAATAAGTACCTAATATACTCTCTCTGCTATTTTTAGGACCGTTTACGTGTTCACAATGTTATCGAAAATATATATCACATCGTACGCTCAAACGGCACCAAATATATGACTGCGGCGTAGAGAAACAATACATTTGTGATACATGTAATCGTGGCTTTAGTCATAAATATCAATTGAGAGATCACAAACAATTTCAATGTTTAAGATTCTAGTTATATACAGGTGACCCATATAGTGAGCTCACCATTTTGATCTAGTAAACAGCAGAAAATATACATGGTACAAAATGTGGGTGATGTCAGGGCCTACTACATTGAATTTAAGAAGAAGCCTAAAGAAAATTGACAAATGAAAATTGAAAATTGGTTTTGAGATTTTTGTATAAACTTTCTTATTTTAAATACGAATCATAGCTGACTTTTACTGTGTCAGAGGGAGCATAACTTGCTGATTTCAATGATGGATAACACCTTGGGCAAAAATAAATATGATTAAGAAAAAATCATGTACAGCGTGTCCCAAATAGAGTAAGTTCCATGGATATCTCTTTTTTAAACATAGTTTTAGTTATAGAAAACTTCATATTGAATTATTTTTCGCCACTGAATAAATTTCAATGGACCAGGACTCCCTTAACCCGGTAGAGGACAGAAATTTATTAAATGCCGGTTTTGAAAGCCTACATAGCTTCAAAAAATATATAATTCGGTAATACCTTTTCGGAATAATATTTCTTTTTCTGAATGTTCCAGATAAAATTATTAGCAAATGTATTAGTACAATGATTATGTAAAAAAATCCAGGAAGATTTATGTATAAAAATAACTTTATATTTGTGCTCCAAATGCAAAAAAGCCTTTTATTTTCCTATTAGTTTTTACTGTTCAACCTAACTTCATGAGAACTAATAGCACTTTTTAAATATTAATTTAAAGTATATATGCTTATACTTATATTTTGCCTAGTATTTTTGTCTATTATAATTTATTATTGGCACCTTTCACTGTAATACAAATATTATGTAGTTGTTAACAATAAAAGTGTTTATGTCACAAGTACTTGCTTCTTAAAGAAACTCCTACATTATTTACGTGCGCTCATTACACTGGTTAAACAAGATTTTTGTCCCAAGCACAAAAATGCTTGATTCACATATACTTTTGCATGCTGGAATCAATTATCAGAATTTTCAGAATTTCTCCATCACCCTTAGTTTTTATGTTCCAGGATATTCGCTTATCCACCTAAAGTATGCGTGCATAGATATGTAGTATAAGAGAACATGAACATGTCCTGACGTGTTAAGACCTGCATTCCCATTCCTAGATGGCATCTCTTGTTATTTTGGTTGTTGGCTAGAGCTCGGTGAATGAACATATACGCTGACGTTGTTAACGTTTTAAAGAGTGTTGCTTTGTGCTGCCTTCAAGCTATTGTAGTGAACCGCGAACATTTAATCATCTGTAAAAGTTCCAGGGAAATGTGTAAACCACCCGAACTCTTTTTGGTACATTTGTGGCGAATTGACATTTAAATATCAAACCGGTCGTTCACACCTCTCCTTGAAAAGTGCTATGAGCAGTATTTCAAATGTGAAGTAGGTGATGAAGAGAAAAGCTGGGCTCCCCATATTTGCTGTGTTACGTGTATCAGACTTCTTACAGCGTGGGCGAAAGGTAAACGACATATGCCTTTTGCTATTCCTATGATTTGGAGGGAACCATCATATCATATTACCGATTGCTATTCTTGTTGCAAACATAAGTGATATGACTTTTAGATCCAAACAAACTGTAAAATATCCTAATATTCCATGTGCACTGAGACCAGTACCTCACAGTCCGGAATTACCTGTCCCTAAACTTCCAGAAAACATGACACTAAGCTCGTGATACCAAGGCAAATGGAGCTCTGCTATGTTGGCAGACTATTGCTGGACGCTGAAGAGAGATGTCTCTGATGCAAAGTACAACCAAAAGTAATATATCAGCACATTTGCCAAGAAATATATCACTTTGTATGTCATTTTTTCATGATATATACACGTTTAATATATACTTTCACAAAATTTCATTGCTTTGTCACTCTGAAACCCTGCCTGATAGAAGAATTCTGAAAACAGATATGGAATAAGTGTAAAAAGTACTACCAAGTTCACCTTACCTCGTGGGACAAAATAAATATAAAATTTTGTTGACCAGTGTTATCAGTAAAACCAATAGAATGTAGTTCATTCCTAAATTTTCCGTTTAATTTCTTTTCCCTTAAAAAAACTATATTATGCAGGCTCTCCTAGTTAGTGTGCTCACCATTGCAATCTACTTAACGGTTATATATTTAGCGCTTTCGTTAAATGGGACAAAATCTTCATGAGTTTAGGATGTTCTTTTCTAACCAGGACAAACTTTATTACATATTTTTAATGCACACTGGCGGGTAAATGTGTGGAACCATGTAAATATCTGTGAACTTAATAAAGATGTTGAAATAAAGTTTTGCAAGTGAGTTTTGAAATATACAGGCTGTTCCACGTACTAAAGTTATATTTTTTAATAACACATTCTGTATGTTGAAATAATTATAAACTTGTGGATGTAAATCTAGTCTGAGATTTACATGCAAATGAAGATCGAATAACCGAATTCGGTTATTCAACTTGATAATGGGAATCCACGTATTCCCGAAACACGTGTCGTCCCGAATTAATTAATACTTTGTGCGGGAGAAGTAACCCGAACAGTGTGTTTATTGTGCTGCCCCAAAGTCCTTGCAATCTGTACTGATATTTTATGTATCATGTCCTGTACTTGAATTCAACTGCTTTTTCTAAATAAATAATATGTTGATGTTTCAAGTTACAATGATTTTTTTTTTCGGAAATGAATTCAGGTGTAGGACATGATACACAAAATATGTTCAGAATTTGAGGTAGAATTTAAAACTGGAAAAGAAATGTGTTTCCATTTAAGAAAGTTAGTGAGCTGTCATAACATGTTTTTGGATCAACCTGTATATATGAAATAATCAACAGAAAAACGGCAACTAAGATCAGAAATGGATGAGTCCGAGTGGTTCTTCCAGAAAAAACACAACTGAATTTTAAATGAATTTATTCCAGTCTCTACGTGCTCACTGTATATTATCAATGTATTAAGACGAATTATACTTCGAATTCTTATTTTAAGTAAGTGTTGTCTACTCTAGAGATATTTAATGTATGTTATTTTTAAGAATATTTCCTCTCATAATTATTAAGCGTCCAATTCCTTACCGAAAAGTTTTACGCTACTGAGAACTTTGGATTGGTACTCAAAGAAACTGCAGGAAAACGAAATTGTGCTTTCATCACATTATATCTGTCCTAATTCTTGGATTATATTATATAAAAATAAAAATATTTCATGCAATCGCAATTGACAAAACAGGGATTCGAGGCCTCCGGGTCTTTATACAGACAAAATCGATATTAAAATTGTTTTATGTTTGGTGTACATTGTTATTTTGCTTATAATAAGTACGTAATATACTTACTCTACTGTTTTAGGAGGACCGTTTACTTGTTCCCAATGTTGTCGAAAATATTCATCACAACGTACACTCATACGGCACCAAAGATACGAATGTGGGGTAGAGAAACAATATGTTTGTGACACATGTAATCGCGGCTTTAGTCACAAACATCATTTGAGAGATCACATCCTCAGAAAACATCTACCAGCGGATCTGCAGCCAAAAATCTAATGAGGATCTGCGCTTACGCAATTCTATTAAAATACACGTACAATTTCAATGTTTAAGGCTCTGCTTGTATAATATATATACAGGTGTGCCATCAAAATGAAATAAGGTGAAAATTGTGATTTTTATTTTGAGTATGAATTTTATGAGACGTCAACACAGTCGGATTCCAATTTAACTCTGGGTATTATGTTGTTCAATGATAAGTTGGTATTGATACATACCAACTTACGAGGTTTGTCCGGTAAGTTCGTGTAAATAATTCCTAGAAACGCTTGAGAGCGATGAAGGGGCACGAGTTGCTATTGTTGCTGTGCGTGTATCTAAACATAAGCTATGTTTTACGTGTTATCGGCATGGAACTTTCTCTTATTGAAGAGCACCGAATAAACATAAAACTTCTCGCGAAACTGGGAAGGAACGGCCGCGAAATTTTGTAGGCTTCGAGCCAAGCTCGTGTGTTAAGAAACCGTCGTTTAAAAGTCAGGATGATCGCTGAAGAATTTTATTGAGCAAAAAAATCATCCATCAAATCTTAACAGAAAAATTAGAAAATAAGAAGTTGTGTGCCAAAATCGTTCCAAAGCTCTTGTCTCCAGAACAAAAAGCACGTCGGGTGACATGTTGTGAAGCTTAGTTGGGCGCTCGGCCGCAGAGGGTAGTGACTTTCTCGACAGGGTCATCGCCGGAGATGAGTCTTAGTTTTACGAATTTAATGTAGAACTCAGATCCCAAGACAGGGAATGGATCATCAAGATGGGGAGCCAAGGACGAAAAAGTCAAAGAAATCGAGGTCGAATGTCAAAGGCGATGCTGATTGTTTTTTTTTTCGAATCTCAGGGAATGATCCACCGAGAATTCGTCCCTCCGGGCCAAACTGTTAATGTAAACTTTTACGTTGATATACTCAAACGCCTCCAAGCTCCTGTCGCTCGGATTGGACCGAATTTGGCCCAAGGGAGGCGGTGGATCCTCCACCATAACAATGCCCCTGCACACACTTCACTAGTTGTGTATGAGTCTTTGGCCTCAAGATCGATTACCACGATTTGGTGGCTTTGGCACCGTGTGACTTTTCCTATTTTCTAAATGCAAGATGGCGACGTGAAACCCATCAAAGCTGAAACGACAAGGCAACTGAAGAACCTCAAAACAGAGAACTTACAAGAAGCTCTCCGGCAGTGGAAACAGACATGGCACAAGGTACAGGGAGAGTGTTTTGAAAGGGAGAAAATTGAATTACCTGATTAAATGTAAAATACATGCTTTGTTTCGCTTTTATACGACCTTACCGGACAGATCTCGTATCTTGAACTTATTTATAAGGATGTATATTGAATATTCAGTAAGTATTTGTAACACTATTCCTACTGTATCTGGACTAGAGTAAATCGTCAGTTGCGGTTATGGAGACGCAAAGAAATCAATGTTGAAATAATTTAGACTGACAAGACTATCGATGAAAACGAAAACCTGCACCGTATTTTGGTGTCTACATAAACTTATCTATCTCTTCAAGGATATTCCAATGGTACATTTATTTTGTATATAAAATTTATTGGTGTAGGAAGTAGAGGAGTAGGGAATGACTTTTACAGTTATATGTCGAAAAAGGAGATATCCTTCTTGTATTCAACAATTTCCTATACATTACCCAAATTATTTCATTTTCGGTGGCGCATCACCCTGCTTTGTATTTGTGGTGTGTTTCTATTGGTGTCTGACCAACATTCTACCTTTCAGTAAGCATACACTATTATATTTTGAAGTTGCAAAAGAATTAATCAGGACCTTGCAAACAAATTCCTGCAATAAATAACAATTGGCCAGCGGCGATCGGGTTTAGTTTAGCTCAAAATGTGATTTTCTTTAGAAATAATAATATTTACGAATCAAAACTTTCTTTCACCAAATCGCTGAGATACGTTAACCTTTTATCGAAGGAGGACAACTTTTAGAGAACAAAGGATATTTATAGTGTCAATGCTCTAGTCGTAGGGATATCAACCCAAATTTTTTTTATTGCGTTAAGTGATACCTCTTATTTCATTTGTAATACAACGATGTATAGCTTTTTAAAATTCGACCGTTTCTTTTTTGAGAAATTAACTTTTTATTATAGCCAAGGTATGCAATAGAAACATCAAAGAAAAAACAAAATACAATTAATATTTATAAATCAATACGTTTTTTGTATAATCACTGAAACATGTAAATTTTTAATCAGAGGAGAACAACTTTTGGAGAACGAATGAAAATTGTTACATCACACTCGGGGTTAAATAATACCCCATTTAAGAGCTTATCTAATTTTTAATATGACTGTGTATGCAACTTTTCAGTATTAGTTTGTTACCAACTATTGGTTTTTTAGAAATAATAAAGGTTTTGCTGAAAGACATTATTGCGTGCTATTTATTTTGCCAGAATGTTCGTAAACTGCGGTTAAATTACTCCCAGATGTGGACCCAATTTGTATAAGCTATTGTGTACAAGGTATTGGAATTGGCTGCAAGACGTTGATTGTCAGTCGCACTCCCTAATTTTGGTTTTACTGTTAGAAGAATTTCTTTTCGTTATTGATGGTTGTAGCAGTTGGCTGTTGGTGAAACATCATAAATTAACTGTATATATTAAAATAAAACACTTGATTTGTTTCACTAAATTTAATCAATTACTCGACATATTTTTCGGTCTGTTAAACCAGCCTTTGACAGCAGAATACAAGACATATGTAGGAAGGTGGGTAAGACAGTGAAGACATTATTGAATTAAACACATGAGCAGAGTTACGGCAATAAACTTACAAAAAACACGAAATTGAACAATTCCGGTGGAAAAGGAACTCGTGAGACTACTGAAGCGCTGGAAAGAATGTTAGATATCTAGGCCCGAAGCGGCATAAAAGGCTAAAATCGCCTGTGTTCTATTTGCAGGGTGACGCATTAGTGTGGCAAAGCTCGATATATCCCTTAATGTATAAGATATCAGAAAAAGTTATTTACGAAAATTGTAGACTGTCTTAAACTTAACATTTTAAAATTATTTTAATATATACAGGCTGTTTCATATTCCAGGGTGAACCAAACATACGTTTTGTTAAATAGAACACCCTCTATATTATTTCGGATTTAGGTTAAGCTCATGCCGCACACCCCCAATATACAATTTCATTGATATTATACACCAAAGAATATGGTATCTGTACCATTGAGCTTCGTTACTTCATAATAACGACCATTTCGTTGAAAGAATGACAAGGAGAGGGGAACCAATCGAGTGACTAGCTCGATTACCGGAGTTCGCTAAAATTGACTTCTTCATGTGGTCATATGTAAGAAAAAACCCCGTCAACTACACGATGTGATATGAAAAACAATAAAACACGCATTCTCTAGTATTAATTAAGAAATGTTAAAAAACGTAAGGCAATCGCTTGAAGAACGGCTGCAATGTTGTATTGGTGGATATTTAGAACATTTGTTATAGAGCTACATTGTAAACAGTTGCGTTAATTAATTAAATGTTAATCATTAGTGTAAGTTATAAATGTTTGTATTTTGTAGTTGTATTAAACATTAACTGTCCTTTTTCCTATGACTAACTTGTTATATTAAAATAATTTCTAAAGATATCACTTTTTAAAAATACTTTAAAATGTCTTAGAAACTAATGGCCTTAGGTACAGAGAGTGCTTAATAAAAAAATTGACTGAACTATACCTTCTTTTTATGATGTAAAATACAGGATGATCTATTTAAAATAATTGAGAAATTAATGTATTTGAGTTTTGACTCGCGCTGTATTCAGTTTTCACAATTTTGAAAAAATGTCACTTTGCTATAAAAGTTTGCCAATATCAAAAATCTATGCTTGTATAAGAAAAACTTCAGACTGTGTCATCTGCAGTATACAAGACCTCGAACTCACAGTGATTTCCATATAAAATTGACCATAACTTCTGAAACACGCTGTATATTGCAATGAAACTGTATATCAGGGGCGTGAGGCATGAGCTCAATCTAAATCTTAAATAATATATAGGCTGTTTCAAACGTATGTTTGGTTCACCCTAGTGAAAATAATTTTAAAATGTTAAGTTTAAGATTGTCTAAAATTTTGGTAAATAACTTTTTTGATATCTCATGTGATAACGCATATATCGAACTTTGCCACACTAATGCGCATCCTGTATGTATGGTTACCCATATTAGAAAGAAAAAAAGAATTATAAAATAAATCTAATTCTCTGTATAAAGTTCGATTATCAAACTTTTTCGAACAAACTAAATTATTGATTCTTTGAATGTGGTAGAATAAAGCATGCCAATAAAATATTCAATTAAAATATGTTAATACACATTTCGCATTAATGTAGTGGGCATATGACACACATCTATTGATTAAAAAAATGCACCAAATATCAAAATATATATATTTCTTTACTTTCTTCGAAACCGAAAGTTTGAAGAGTATATAGCGTATCTCTGCAGTGTTAATTGGGTTACAAAGGATAACTAAAACTAAGAAGAATCAAAGGATTCTTTTTGGTTCTTTGTGAAAAGATTTTTTTGTCGTTTGGTGTTATTTTTTAGGTGGTTACCGTATTCTCTCTTTGTAGCCATTGCGTATTAACATAATAAGATTTAGTTCTAGGTCTCACTCTCATTATTTATTACTCACTTTAATAAACTTTTAGGTGTACCCATTAAATCGTTATCGAGTAAGAGAATTAAATCATCGAATCCACATTGCTGTGATCGTTGCCCCCGAAGATATAAGCACGCTTCTCATCTGAAAATGCATTTGAAGGAGTGTGGACAGGACCCGGGGTATGCTTGCCCATACAGTTTCTGTAACTACCGTTCTTATAGAAAGCACGATTTAAATCAACACGTTACCAGAAGACACGTTGAAAAAGGGCAGTATCTGTAACAACAGTTTTGATACTTACATTAGTAGCATTTCATAGGTGCATGTAAGTTTTGTTTAATATGTAATTAGCTTTACAGCAATTACTTATAAAACAGACCCCTCGATCAATGAATTTCTCATATACCATGACTTATTTACGTGTGAGTCATAATAATGAAAATCATGTGTGCAATAAGTTAGCAGTACCCAAGAAAATAAGTTCAAAGTATTAGATTTCCAGCTACCACAACTTAATATGGAAATTTTTGTGTTTCTACATATGGTTGAAATTGTCACTTGTCTATTTGTATTATCTAAATTTATTTAATAAAACTGTAATAGTTGTTTATTATCTATGTGTATACACTTCGAAATTTAAAAAATAAAATACTCATTTATACTAATTGCCCTTGAGGTTTGTGTGACAGAGTGTTGCTAATGCTTTTACATATCGTGGAAGAGATTATAAACTACGGGTATAATATTGCGGCGTTTATTTGGAATCAAACCAAATCCTCATTTCTATTGTTTTTCTATCCATCTCAAAACAATTGTATTACAACTTAGTTTTGAGACAAAACGACCTCGTTTTAGTATCACATACGGAATTCATCTGAATGTGATTAACTTGGCGCTGCTTGTGCGCACTTCCCATAAAGATGCAGCATTTATTAGAGTGCGGCGTTTATTTCATTCTGCATCATGTTCTTGCGGCGTCTATTAGAATGCGGCGGTTATTGCATCTCGAATTAGAATAAATGTGATACATACATATCTTAAACTCATAATGAATACTTTCCAGAACACCCATTCCACAACCTCCTACGATACATTGGAATCGTATCCTTTCCCAATCACGGCATAAGTGCTGATGGGTGATTTTTTAATACTGCAACACACATAATTTTATTACGTATGTATACTGCACCTCATCATCATAGAAAAAAATTCTGATACTTGCCCGATCAAATCAACACTACTTCTACTTACCTTGACAGTTCACCTTTTACAAACTATTACCAATTATCATTACTACTATTACCAATAATCTTCCTATTACTTTGCCACTAATTTCTGAGCATGAACTAATAAACGTCATGTCATCATTTCCTTACAATAATATTTCTGGAGATGACTTAATTCCCGCGTTTTTACTAAGCGATGCTACAATGGTTGCTGATAAACCTTTAGCAATTATTATTAATTTATCTGTACAAACATCAACTTTTCCAAAATTATGGCAGAAAACTAGAATCCCTCCGATATTTAAAAAGGGTTCAAAATCGGAAGTTGCTAATTACCGACCTTTATCTATTTTGTCCAACTTCGCTAAAGCTTTTTATTTCACTGTCTAGACGAACGTCTTAAGTCTTTCATTTCACCTTATCAGCATGGTTTTGTTCGTGGACGGTCAACGATTAGTAACCTTGTCAATATCTCGCAATTCATTTGTGGGAAATTGGACAGGCGGGGTCAGGTTGATGTGGTGTACCCTGATTTCAGTAGCGCTTTCGACAGCATTGACCACGCGGATTTACTTGAAAAATTTGACTGCTTTTGTGTTACTGCACCTTTCCTGCATCTCATGGAATCCTATTTGAGTAATAGATTCTCCTATGTGCATTATAATGGTTTTAGGTCTTACGAATTCCTTCCTACTTCTGGTATTCCGCAAGGATTCAACTTGAGGCCTTTGCTTTTTATTTTGTACATTAACGATTTGTTGCAGCACTTCTTTTGTCCAGTTCTAGCTGACGCTGATAATATAAAAATTTATAGTTCAATTTCTAACTTGGGCGACGTCTTAAACTTGCAAAGAAATATCGATTACATGGCTGAATAGTGTACCAAACACCATTTAAAATTAAATATTAGTAAATGGTGCTTTGTTTCGTATACTAGAAAGAACCATCTAATTACTTCAGCGTATTTGTTGAATCATGATGTATTGCAGAAGGTTCAAACCGTACAGGAAGGCTCTTGGTGTACTTTGTGACCAATCTGTGAGCTTTGCATCACACATTACTGGCCTCTGCTTGTCAGCATCTAAACCATTGGGATTGTCTCATCCGCTCTTGTACATCTTTTCAAAGTATACAATGTTTGAAATTATTATACTTTAGCTTCGTTGTGAGCAAGTTGGGGTATCCCTCTCAATTGTTGTCTCCCCACTATGTCTATATTCAGTTATCATATGAAAAAATTCAACGTCTTTTTCTCAAATACCTCTCCTTTGAAGAGGATGGAGTTTATCCGCAGCGAGGGATTGATTACGCGTCCTTATTGGATAGACATTCAGCGGACTCTTTAACACACCGTTGTGAATGCCATGGTGCGCGCTTTATTTGAAAGTTGGCTCACGAGGTCATCGATATCCCTTTTCCTCTTCCCTTTTTGGATTTCCGCACTCCTAGGGCTTCCTCTCGTTCTTCTCCCTCCTTTGCTCTACCCTGTTCTAGGACCAACTTGCCGCTAGCCTCGCCACTAGTAACGATGTGCCGCTCCGCTGATCTGCACTATAAAGATATTTTTCACAATAATATTAATGACTTATTATAACTTCTATTAATTTAAATCTTTTGTATTATCTTTTCCTTTTTTTGTATGTACTCACTTTGTAAATATTTGCACATGTATTTTGACTGAAAATACCCAAAGAAAATTATTACTTTCTTTTCTTCCAAACCGAAAATCGCGGAGTAAGTATATCTGTTAAATGTTGATTTGGATTCCAAGCAAACATAGATTTTTCTCATGATTTCTTTTTCAAAAAATAGGAAATATTTTTTTTGCAATTTCGTGCTAATTTTTTTATGGCTACTATATATCTCCCTTTAGATAGGACGTCGGATTAGGTTTGTATCGATTGCATATATACGTAGCATGATTTAGCTCTATATCTCACTCTAACTATTTGCTTATCTTGATAAACTTTTAGGTCTACTCATGAAATCGTTAGTGAATAAGAGAATTAAACAATCGAATCCGTATTGCTGTGAGCGTTGTCCCCGAAGATACAAGCACGCTAGTGATCTGAAACTACATTTAAAGGAGTGTGGACAGGATCCGCGATATACTTGCCCGTACTGTAATTATCGTTCCCATAGAAAGTACAATTTAAATCAACACATTACCAAAAGACACTCATTTTCAAAAGGGCATGATATTTTTGATACTTAAATAACAATTAATAGGTATGTGTAAGTTTTGTTTATTTCTGTCTGTAATTAGCTTTATCAGCAATTACAAATCAAATTAATAGATTTCCCATATATGTATATGTACTTATTTATAAACATATCGGTGATAATAGGGAAAATGATCAATTGTAAGCAATAAATTCCCAGTTCCCAATAAAAAAGTTCAATGCATTAATTAGCAATTGCACAACTTATTCACTTTTCTGTTTGTTTTTTGTGTCCGCATATGATTGAAATTTTGTTGTCACTTCTCTATTTGTATTATCTTCATTTATTTAATAATACCATAATATAGTAGTTGTATTAGCTACATACACTTCGTACATTTAAAAAATCAAATACTCATTTATACTCATTCCATACTAGTACAACAGAATGGCGCTAATTTTCTACATATTTGGAAAGAGATTATGAAGCTTACTGCATACACACTTCAGTGCGAGTCGCTGTGCTTGTTGCATATATATTTATATTTTCTTAACAATGGCAGTGCTACCGGTGTTATTAACCTCGTACTAAATCTGGAATGAAATCCTATATGTGACATTCAAATCTCTCATGCTTTTCCATATTGTCTTATCCCTCGCCCTAGAAAGATTCAAGAATAAAAAAGTATTTTCATCACTTCACTAATAGTCTAGCAACGCTGGATCTCACTTTCAAAGACTGCCGAATTTTTTGCAGTTTTCTTTTTTCTGTATGTATTCAAATGCCTCATGTGATATAATGTGCCACAAATGTTACAAAAATGTTACAAATGAGAAAGCATTGCAGAGAAAGTAAGAGGTTAAATTGATTAAAACGATTAAGTATTACCGACTAATTAATTTTGTGGCGTTATTTTCATACTTGCAAAATAAACCAAGTTGGGCGTATTTACCCTACAGTTTTATATACTTCAATCAAAAGTAGTATTATTTCTATATAGTTAACAATGTTCCTATATATACTATGCATTCTTACCAATTCAGTATACGAGAGATGCCTTTTATATTTCGGGAATAGAGAACAGAAACTAAAATTAATCATAGTGCATGGCATTGTTGTTTTTCAAAATATTCCCGATGAAGATCAATACACTTTTGCATGCGCTTGAGCCAGCTTTCGAAGTACTCTTTTCGCTTCGATTGAGGTAACTCCAAAATATGCATTTTGAAAGCATCAACCGCTTCTTTAGCCATCAAAAAACGTTGACCACGTAATTTTTGTTTGATGTGCGGAAACAAAAAGAAGTCATTGGGTGCCAAATCATGGCTGCACGGTGGATGACCCATCAATTTAACTTTTTCAGTTACCAAAAAAAGTGTGAGTGCTCACATTGTGTTGGTGGAGACTTATTTTTCCGAATACTTCTGGCAAACAAATGGTTGTGTACCATTCAGAATTGACCGTCCGACGTTGTACCAATGGTACAATTGCCACATGTCCGGTTTTTCCGAAGAAACAGGCGACCATTTGCTTCGAAGTGCTTCGTGCGCGAACAACTTGAAAGACCCTTACAGTCGACTGCTGTTTACTTTCGGCCTCACAGGCATAGATCCATGATTTGTCACCTGTTGCGATGTCATAGACATGCTTTGAACTACCGTGATCGTGTTTTTGGAGCATTTCGTTCGACCAATCCACACGGGCCTTTTTTTGATCGATTGTCAAATTATGTGAAATCCAACGCGAACATTTTTTTTTGACGGCCAAATGTTGATGCAAATTGAATGTATGCTGATCCCACCAATACCCAAGGATACCTCAATCTCACGATACGTCACATGCTGATCTTGCAATATCAGTTCACGCACAGCATCAACGTTCTTCCGATGGCCTTCACGAAATTCGTCAGTAAGTGAAGCACGGCCACGATTGAATTCGGCGTACCACCGATATACACTAGTTTTTGATGGTGCTTCATCGCCAAATGCCGAATTAGGTTCATCGATTGTTGAGATAATCCACGACGAAAATTGTAAGAAATAATAACACGAACATGTTTAGGAGTTAATTCCATTTTCTGGCCAAGATGATTTTTAAGCCACTGTACGTAACACAAATATCGCTTGTACGTTAAAATGTTCTGAGTAAGTATACTGAGGCCGAGATTTACGATACAGGCGTAAGTTGTCAGGTAGCAGCACCTGGAACGCCTATTCTCGAAATATAAAAGGCATCCTTCGTATGGTGTTTAGCTTTTTCGGCGATTTCCTCTTTATTTCCACAATGTTAACAAAACGTCTCCTTTCATGGTTTCTTTCATCTTTGTGAATAGGAAAAAATCGCGGGGGGTCATGTCCGGTTAATACGGAAGCTAGGGCATCATAACGGTGTCATTTTTAACTAAAAATTCACGAACCAAGTAGTAAAGTCTGGGCAATTGTATTATCGTGCTGTAATTGCCATAAGTTGTTTCACCAGAAGCAGTTTTCTTCTAATTGCTTCATGCAAACGACGTAAAATTTCTAGGTAGTACTTCTTATTGCACGTACGACCTGGTGGAAAGAGCGCATGATACACTATGCATACATATACGTAGTAGAGAGTCATCGCTAACTAATTCTTGCGCTAACGTAAACGCTAACGTAAAAATCACGAGAGCCAATACGTTATCGGAGCTGAGAGCAGTAACATTTTTAGTTATCGCATTCTTCACTATACGTAGACACTAGGATTTAACGGGCAAGCAGCTCGAGCGAGGGCAAGATGCGATGCGTTGTAGTCGGGCGAGTTAGCACGGGATTCCCGAGATAGCTTGGTCGGCCGTACACCGTAGGCGAAATGAATGTATATTATACATACGCCTGGCGTACGTATTGCTTTTTACTTGAGAGAATGATCTGACCGGAATACTTTCTCTTTTGAAATATAATTTACATGAACACTTGTATTTTATTATCTTGGTGAATAAAGACATTTAAAAATAATTAATGTAGCTCACATGTAACACTGTTACTTGACATTTCCATTGCCTGCAATAATTCACATATCGGTACACTATCGTAAGCTTTCTTGAGGTCTATTATCCCGGTGGTTATAGTTTTTGGTTAATTAATTCAATACAAATTAATTTTACTACAAGTAAAAAATCGCACATCATACCAAAATACGTGTAGCCTTTTCGACGGCCAACATGAAGTAAACATTCAATACTGCTAGCAATGTAAAGATACGTCAGGGACAACTGTACCCACACAACAACAAAAGAATTGTGACAATTCAAACAAAACAAACCGCGAAATTCAAAAGTTCGGCGAATTGTTTTTTAATCAAATCTCGTATTTA
This sequence comes from Osmoderma eremita, assembly GCA_031763485.1. Lineage (NCBI taxonomy): Eukaryota > Metazoa > Arthropoda > Insecta > Coleoptera > Scarabaeidae > Osmoderma > Osmoderma eremita. The sequence continues at coordinate 1,403 of JARFOC010065701.1, read as the reverse complement.
CCATTTTGCTATGACGTAAATATGTTATTATTAAAAAAAACAAGTTTACTTTATTTTCTCTTTCTTCCACAGTACACAAAAGTATTTTTCTGTGTCAGTAAACAAGATAAATTAATTATTATCATTATTCCGAACGTTCTAAATCATTATGTAGAATTTATACAAACCAGGAGGGTGCAAAGAGTAAGTATTACATGATTTTACTTTTGCCGCTTGTAAATTAACTAAATTCATGCGTTTCTTTTTGTGTTTTGTTTTTTTTAATAAAATAAGTCATTTGATATAGTAAATGCCTACTAATATCTACACCTATGTATCATTTTACTGGCTTAAACTATTGGGTTTCTTTTTTGTTATTACGCAAGATGATAGAATACCCCTCTCAGAATATTGTCGGTAAGAAAGTACATTAAAATTAATTCGATTTCCATAATATATTATTAATAAACGAAAACAATGATTAAAAAGATATTCCATTTTAAATAATTATACGGTGCGGACGTAAATTGTGCCCCCCCCCTTCGTCACTTTTAAGAGGAATGAGATAGAGAAACGAGACAAAGACGAGATGAAATTAGAGGCAAATTATGATAGCGAAATGTACTGGATTCAAAACGTAATGTTTACGCCGTACGTATGTAAACATTTAGGATTTTCTGTTTTTAGGAACATGTCCGCAATAAAACATAGAGGTGCTTTACCTTTCTCATAGCCCTCGTATTTATTGAATGGTGCATGTTTCCTAGGAAACATATTTTAGAATTTAAAAGAAACGAAAATATTTATGCTGATTTATTTCTGACAGTGATAGCAATATTTAATTTGATTATTACAATGGTACGCTCTCGTCCTTTAGCAGAAAACGTTGTGGCAATAATGATTTTTGTTGTCAGGTGAACTGTCAGAAATAAATCCGCATAAATAATATTTTGACGTTTCTTTTAAATTATAAAATACGTTTCCTATGAAACATGCACCATTCAATAAATACGAGGGTTATCAGAAAGGTGGAGTACCTCTATTTTTATTGCGGATATGCCCGTCAAAACGTAGAAAATCGTGAAACTGTTTACAAATGCGTAAACATAATAAAAATATCTTACAAATGAGGTTTTATATGAACATACGTTCCATTTAAAATTTTAAAGATAACATCGCCATCCATCTTACGTTTTGAGTCCAGTGCATCTCGCTATAACAAAATATCATATTTTGCCTCTAATTTCATCCCGTTAGCATTAATAATCCTGCGTATTAACTAAATTAACCTACTTCATACAACCGTTAACAACAAAAATGCAATAATTCACACTTAATTTGGATCACCATGTACGAGGTGTGTAAATTAAGTAATGAGACTGATATTTTTAAATATTTTTATTTGAATATAATTACAATTGAAC
>JARFOC010065670.1:0-17080 GCA_031763485.1 Osmoderma eremita | reverse complement strand
ATTTTTTATTTTTTATTTTTTATTTTTTATTTTTTATTTTTTATTTTTTATTTTTTATTTTTTATTTTTTATTTTTATTTTTTATTTTTTATTTTTTATTTTTTAACCCTTTGTATTTGTTAGACAAAAATAGCAAGCGGTAATATGATCTAACATATTTTAGTGTCTTATATTCTCTATACGCAAGTGTATTTTATTTTATTATTGTTATTATTATTACTGTCGTAACTTATCATCTGGTACATTTGAATTTTACAAAAGAAAAAATATGAGTCTTGTTTATGAAGAATATGGTACTACTGTATATTTATTCACTAGATTACTTTGTCTTATGTTTTAGGTAAAATAATATTGTGCACATTTTAAGTTACTAAATTATATTCTCTCTTGTTTACAGGTAAGAATCATTATGAGAAACACAACATTCTCCTCTACGACAACCGCCTGGATATACATACGAACGCAAATATTATTTATTCCAACTTCAATATGTGGCAAGTATACACATACATAAACATATCTTCTTTATTTCAACGCAAACTGTTTTAATATTTATATTGCGATACGGCCCGAGATGGTGATTACAATAATCGCGTTCGCGATATCAAAATTGACATTTTCTTCACATACCCATCTATCTTTATGTATTCGCATTCTACGTAGACTATATTTCTCGATCATACTTTTGCGTTATCGAGAAATTCCCTGGGTCAACAATACTGTCACATTACATACATACATACAGACATATACCTACTTACATGCGGAGTAGTGCTAATAATAAAAGAGCGTTAAAAATGATAATGAAATTGTATCAAAGAAAAACGAATTGGTTTATATTATGTTAAATTAAAAAATAAACCGTTGCGATTGGTGAAAATAAGTGATCAACATAACCAAATGTGCTAGATGGGAACAAGTAAAAGCAATAAACAGTCTAAAAGTTGTTGATAGCTGCAGCTATTACTTTAAATGAGCTGAAATGAACGTCACAAATCAGCAATTTTATTATAACTGTTACACATCATAAACACAGGTGACTTAACTAAAACGTTTGTTCTACTTCTTGGACAATTAAACATACATTAATAATGCTTCTAGTCTAGGAACATTAAAATCATACAGTCAATATTGTTATTTAATAATTCAAACCAAAATTTACCCTTAACATATTACGCCTTTTATACATAATGAAACAAAGTCTAGCCTTTATTCCAACCTTTACGTGCTCACTGTATACAAAATGCATTTTATTAGTGTCAATGACAAACAATAAGCCTTTCAAAAACGGAGAACCTGTACAACTAGTAGCTGTCAAATTGTTAAAAACTAAAAAAAAACCTGCCACAATCAGTAACTTTCCTATAAAGTGATAAGTTATAAATCTGGTGGAAAGGAAGTGATGGCTACATAGAAAGTTACTAGAAAAGGTTGGCCTTCTATATCTAATTTTTCAGTTTAATTTTTTTATGGATTTCATAAACAATTAAGTTGATTTTTTATTAACCTTACTTTAATAATTTTTTCCGGTTGATACAATGGGTCGTCCACGTACTTCTTAAGCATGGTAATCATCTCATCAGTAATTTAATCCTTATCAAAGTTTACGAGTGACGTTAAAAACTGCTGGGGTTCGGCTATCATTTGTCGGCCAGGTTCCCAGTAATCTAATAGTTTTTGCCCGGGTTTCGCCCCTGCAAGCACGGGTGACAGATACTTGGTAGAAATCATACTAGAGCATGTGATACCATTTGCACCTTATATCGGGGATGGTTTTATTCTCGTGCATGATAATGCTAACATAATATTATAATCAAATCCCCTTTCAGGATAAAATCCAACGATTTCGAACAGTATGTACTTTAAAAACCGATTGGACCGATTCAATGTTATTCATATGAACTTGGTAGATTGGAGACCACACCAACGATCCGTATTCTAGTTTTGATTTAATATGATTGTAATAAAGCAGTGGTTAGGCATCTGATTTTGTTAAAATCACGGCAGTTTCTACAAATTAAACCACAAGTCCGGTAAGCATTCACAATTGTTGTGCTCGACAAAAGAAAGTTTACTCCCAAAACTGAACTCGTTGGAGATCTTCGCCATTTAGCTTGTACGTAAAATCTACATAGTTGTTGCTCTTCGTATATATGGCACAGTTTTACACTTCTTAATGTTGAGTTGCACGTGATTGTATGTGCACCAATGAAAGACTGCCATAGTATCTTATCTATTGTATAACCGACGAATCAACTATTAACTATATATTACTATTAACTATATATATTATACTATTTGCAAATGTTGGGTTTATTTTTAACACCCGTTTAATTTTCACGCGTTAGTTAAAGGCAAACTGGTAACTATTAGGCTAATTTTCGATTAAACGTTTTCTGAGTGAACTTTGATTTGGTCCTTAAAGTAAAAATTTGACCTGAATTCTACTCCCTTTTTCGCTGTTGTTTTGAAACTTGATTTCCGTCAGCTCTACTAAGGTTTACGAGCGTTGCATTATGTTCTGGGCAAAGTGTTAACATTGGGTGTCCTTTGACCAATATAACCTTCATTGCAATAATAAAAGCGATTTTTTTCCATTTCTGCTACATTCTTCAGGAGAAATTGTAGCGCTCAGCTCTGTCGACTACGCTAAGGATGAAAATTTTTGGTGTAATTTGACAGATTTTTTTTGTTTCTTTTTGTAAGGAATCAACTTCTGAAGCATCACTTATTCACTTCAGATTTCTTTGTCCGGCAACTCACATAGTTAATCTAAGTTAAGAACCACAGCTTTAGGAGCAGGTAAAGAACTACATCTTCATCCGGACCGCTGTAGCAAAATATTTATTTACCTTTACGGGTCATTGACCTTGTTTTGTTTTGCCGAAAATCGCAACAGACCCATTACACAAAAGGGAAATAAGATCGCAAAAAATTGGCGGAGTCAAGTCGAATAGATGCACAGAAGTTGACGAGGTTTGTGGGTGTCTGTCTTCGGTCGTGCCTCCTTCGATGCGAGCGGAGGCATTTCCGTTAACCTCGGAGTGCCCCGTTTAACCTAACCAGACTGGTCTTCCTAGAATCGCAAAAACGTGAGCGCAAAACGTTTGCTTGCGCCTTCCCAGAAACGCTAATAACGACGTTCTCTGTCGAAGTTTAACAAAACGGAATGTTTTTCGCCCCAGTTCGCTCAAGTTCTGAAAATAATGCCATCTTTTACGGCCGGATATAAATATGTGTGTGTGTGCGGAGGATGAGAATTTAGAAGTTGCGGTTCAAACAATTTTTTTTGCTTATAAGACGACGAGCTGTAATTATCGTGTTGAATTGGGAATTCTATGTTCGTACCGTATAGGTACTAATTCAGCGTAGCTATAATAGCAGATAAGGTGAAATGGTCAGAAAAAAAATATTGAGAAACACGCAGAGGAATTTGAATTATCAAACAAGAAAAATAACCCGCAACTGTTGGAAGCGTTAATGTTTAGGGGGTGTGTTTCTTGGTAATCTTGCATCGATCCACCTCCGTTTATAAAAGGTATTTCGCAGGAATTTTGGTTCATTTTTTAAGGCACAATATTGTAATATTATCCTTACATTATATTTTAAGATAAATGCATTCCAATTTAAAGTTTTCGATTTCCTATATGTACCGTGCTTTTTTTTATTGTAGCGTTATATATATGTATTTCCTAGAGGTAACGTTAAGCGACATATTAGGCAACCAGTTATAAGTTAACGCGTCGTCAGTGTATATCTATGGCCAGTGCAAGTACGCCGCTATCATAAATTAGTTATCTCTGGCTAGCACGTTTTAAAGGATCTACTATAATTATTTTTTTCTGACGAAAGATTAGTGAGTAGAAGTATAGTGGAATTTGGTACGGAAATATTATTTGTCTTAGCAAAACAGAGCTATGACGAATCTAAATATGAATATGATCTAGGTGGGGACAAAGTTCTATTGGTGTCCCGCAGGGTACCATACTGGGACTCCTTTTGTTCTTGCTGTATGTGAACGACATGCCACAGACTGTGCAGTGTTCAACGGTTCAATACGCGGACGATACCTCATGTGATAACCACAAACTCTGTTCAATACTAGACGATACCCTAAAGAAACTAAATGAGTGGATGACTGATCATAGCCTCCAGATTAATATTAACAAAACACAATAATAAACTTTAACAACAATATGGAAGGTCTACAAACCAAGTACATAGACACAACACTTACTTCTTCCGATGGAGCGTCCTTCCTAGGGATGAAGCTGGACTCTGATCTATCCTGGAGTGGTCACGTCGAATATCTTGCATCGAAATTAGCTGGTTTTTGTTACTGTCTTCGGGTTATATCGCGGTGTGTTTGTCCCGAGGCTGCACTTAGCGCCTACAATGCATACATAAATTCCCGATTGCTGTACGGCGTGATTTTCTGGGGCAATTCTGTTGGTATGGAACGAATATTCAAATTACAAAAATCCAGCATTCGAGCCATTTTTCGTCTTAAAAACAGAGAAAGTTGTAGATCGCATTTTACTCACTTTGCCATGTTTATACGTCCTAGAATGCGCATTATTTGTCAAAGCCAATTATTCAGAGTTCTTTCATAAGTATGGACTGCACCACAGTCATAACACTCCCTCACCTTTTGGCACCTCAGACCCATCTGTCAAAAATTCAAAGAAATCCTCTGTACTCTTGCATTGGGATATATAATCATATACGTGACACAGTCAAAACATTACCTCATGCATTGTATAAAAAGAAAATTTAACAAAACTTAATTTGTAACGCCTATTACACCGTTAATGACTTCTTCGGTAGTCAAATGGTTTAATAAGTGTAACAGTCACACACATATATATATATATATATATATATATATATATATATATATATATATATATGTAGGTAAGGTATTAGTGTTTGTTTACTGTTTTAATCCCGGTAATTTGTTTAATTGTATACTATTGTATATCTTTGTCGACGTGTTTCATACTGTTTTTGTATAATGAAATAAAAGAGATATTATTATTATTATTATTAATGAAGGCAAACAAAACAACATAAGAAAGGTAAAGTCTAATTTCACAGCAAGTTTTCTAAGTGTCCTCCTTGTCTTCCAAGGCAATTCTGGATCCACCACATGCAGTACGGGCTTTCAGTTCGTCCAAATTACGTATTTGCATTTTATTATAAACTTTACTTTCCAAATAACCCCAAAGAAAGCAATCCTTTGGATACAAATCAGTTGATCTTTTGAGGGTACTGCGTTCGTATCAGGTTTTATGCATGAGGATTTGTACGGGATCAATAACTAATGGATTAATGGACAGGAAATTTAGTAGAAATTATTTTATTCTAATTATTAATTAAGACAAAACAAAGGTAAATGTAGCTTCGTCAGTAAAAAGTGTTTATTCCAAATTTCTGTTTTCATTTAACAAATTAAACATTGTTTTGCGAAAATCTGTTCAGTTTATTTTATCTTCCTCGGAAAGCTGTTGAGGATTTGTTTTTTGTATTGTTTATAACATCACGTTTCCATTTAGTACAATCCTCTTCACTCAAATCATTGCTTTCTCCGCATGCCTTTTTATAACCGATTCCACATCTTAAATGTATAAGAAAGTGGACTTAAAACCGAATTTTCACGCTTTTAGTTAAAAATCCACTACTGCACACTCAAATTTAAACAGCGAAACACTGAAACACGGAAGATAATACAATGATTTTATCACTGTTCATATCAAACTTGAGTCGAGACATTTGGCTTACTCTAATCACTAACAAAATATCATCGTAAAAACACACAATTCAGGTTTTCCCCAAAAATTCGACTAATAGAAGTTACCGAGTAAAAATTACGCAACATTTTCGGTCTTGATGCTATTGCCAACCAATTCGATTCGAGTTATCGAAGTTCGACTGTATTTGACACAAAGAATTGTTTTATTGTCACGCTGACGTTAACGTATAACTGGTTGCAGACTATGCGGCTTAAGAAAATACCTAAGTATATGTAGCGTTACAAAAAAAGCCCGGTATATACAAACTATCAATGTGGTAATTGCAGGACTTTTCTACACATTTCGTCGAATTTTTTACTTCCCCTGTCGTAGCACAGCTTTCGTTTAAAGGAAAAATATTACTTAATGACCTATGAAAAGGTAAATTAATAAGTATATGCTTTTATGCTTGTGGATCTGCCACCTTTTTACCTCTAAAAGATATAACATAAAATTACATGGAACATTTTTTTTACAGATACGTGTCAAAACACATGTACACATCTATTTCCTTTTTTTGTTAAGTGCTTGTGAAGTTAAGGTCGACAAAAGCACGGCAGAACGAAGTATTTTTAGGTACTTGTAAAGATATTTTTGGCCAAAACAGAAATAGGACATGAATGACATGCCAGTAATTTGTTTTTTTCTCTACCGGTCACGTATGTGAGAAATAATTATATTTACTTTAATATATTTTTAATTCTTAATATCCGTAAGTAGTATTTTGAAGTATTTACTTAAAACACGATGAAAATCTTGAAAGAACATTAACAATTAATGATAGTTAATCGACGAAAAGTATCTAGGATCAGTACTGATTGATGATAATGAAAACAAAACTTATTATTTTTATCTATATCATTAGGCCATTCTTCCACTACATTAAACACAGACATATATACATGAATTACGATAGAAAATTATCCTAAGGAATTCCAGACAAAATTTTCCTGCTGAAATTAACCTTTGAACTGATGTAATTTGTAATTTGTTCTGTATTTATTATGTGATAAGCTTCAGTATGTTATGCATTTGATAACGATACATTTTTTTTTAAATTTAGGTGACACATAAGTTTCTTGTTTATCACCTAAATTACGTTATAAGAAATTGTTGGCAAATAAAACATTAGTTCTTATTAATTTCCTTTAGGAAATACATAAAATTACATTATCTGTTCGATTATACAGGGTCTCCCAAGTTGAGTGGCCTATTAAAATATTTTGAGGCAGGAAATATACAAAAATTCTGAAAATAACTACGCTGCCATAGACCAATGAGTAAATTATTTTCACTTTTGCATTACTTCCGGTTGACCGGAAGTCGCCGTAAACTTTCTTATTTTAAATGGAAAGTTAAAATTTTTATTGCAAATTCTGATTCTAACCGTTGTTCTAAGTAGAAAATACTAAGTTCACTTTTTGCGGCACGCGGAGCGGGCCTCTAAATGTATAAATTACCCTCAAATACGAAATATGCACACAAATAAAAATACGTGTGACGCCACTTGCGACGGATAGAAGTTACTGGAAATCGGACCGATCTTGCTCGAACACCCTCGAATATTCGAGAAGCCACGCGCACGTATATAAGAAGATTGCGTCAAGCGGGACGGGCGGAGTTCGTTAATAATTGTTCTAATTTGCTTTACGTACCAATTCTAAAGTCTTTTTAAGTGAAATACTCGGTGAAATATGTCTTCGCAGAGTTTATAATGACCGTGGGGAATCAGACTATTTAATCACAAACAACAATATTAAGCTTCATTGGATTGTTTGTGTGCAAGTACTATCGGTTCCCAAAGAATATAATATGAAACGACATTACACTACGTTACACGAGAAAGCGTTTCAGCAATATACAGGGGAATCAAGAAAGGCTATCATTACGGATTATGAGAAAAAACTAAAACAACAAACTTTTTTTTTAATCTGACGCTGATAACAAGTACAGTATTGCCGCTTCTTAGGAAGTAGCGCTGGAAATTGTCAACGCGAAGAAACCTTTTCGTGATGGGGCTCTTATTAAAAATTGTGTAATCAAAATGGCAAAACAATTTAATGAAAAAGAATTTCCGAAAATTTCGAAAAGTTCCAGCGTCGCATCAAACAATTGCAAGACGGGTGGACCATATTAATCAATATGTATCCAAACAACTGCATGACGCGGTTGAAAAATGTAAATATTTTTCGCTATGCCTGGATGAAAGCACTGATCTGTCCGACATTAGCCAGCTTGTAATTTTTATCCGAACTATTCAAAACGACTTCAGTGTAGCAGGGAAGATGATTGCTCTTATTCCTCTCCATGGTACAACCAAAGGTACGGATATTTTTGAAGCTGTAAATAAGGTGGTGTCAGACTACGGGGGATTCGATAAATGTTCCTGTATTGTCACTGATGGAGTCAGAGCTATGATAGGAACTGAAATTGGATTTGCAGGACTCTTGAAACAAAACAACATCAACTTTCTTGTGATACACTGTATTGTTCATCAAGAGGCCCTATATGGAAAATCCTTACGTCAAATGAATGTCATGAAAGTGATTGTTAAAATAACCAATATTATTAGAGGGGACAATCGTGCTTCGACTCGCAGAAAGTTTCGTGATTTTTTAGCCGAAGTAGATGTTACATATGGGGACTTGTTACTTCACACGGATATTCGTTGGTTAAGCGCCGGAAACTGTTTGCAACGATTCTTCGCGCTACGCAAGGAAATCCTATTTTCCTGAAAGACGAAGTCAAGTCCAACACTACAGAACTCGAAAATCAAACGGTAGTTGCACAATTTTTAGCAGACCTTGCATTTTTAAGAGACTTGCCATCTCACATTAACGAATTGAATGTAAAGCTACAAGGAAAACAGCAGAATATTGCCAACTTATTTGAACACATAAATGTAATCAAGCATAAAATTAAGCTCTTCAAGTCTTCGTTAGAAAAAAAGATTTTTCATTTTTTCCAAGTTGTAAAGAGCATTTTGAAGAAATACAGAGTTTTGAGGAAGTTTCAAATTTACCTCACATAAAATACATTGACACAATTGCAGAAGAATTCGAAAACCGATTTAGCGACTCTAGAAAAATCGAAAGAGAGATTTCAGTTTTTACTCAACCCCTTACAATTTCAGTTGAGAATGTGAGCAGGGCAGAACTTCAACTGGAATTGTGTGATTTGCAATCAGATCCTTTTCACCAAGGAAGAACTGAAACTGGATTGGACTTTTGCAAGTTGCTGCCAGAAGAACGATACCCCAACTTGCGAAACTTAGGGCTTACACTGGACTCGATGCAGGGAAGCGCGTAACTTTGCGAAGGCAGCTTTTCCAACATGAACTTTATAAAGTCAAAATATAGATGTTCCCTCTCTTATAAGTCAGTTACTCCGTTGCTTCGTTTATCAACAACAAATATTAAAGTTAATATTGATGCATTAGTTAGTGAAAACCAACATCCTTAAATTGCCCACTGATTTTTTTTGTAATTTGATGTTTTTTTAAATAATTCAATAAATTAAATAATTAAAATAATAATACAAAGGCGTTTTTCTTTGTATACCATACCTATTAAAACTTACTGATAAAATTGCATACGAAGTATTTTATAATGCGGGCCTCCCAACCGGCCCTTGGGGCACTTGCAGTTGGACAGCCCTGATCTAGATAATTAGAAAAATGTTCCATCATCTAATTGCAATTTGCTATTGCAACTACTTTATTTTTCTCTGTGTGTGAATAATTAGGTTAAAATGTCGCGCAATTTTTTTTTTCAAAATATCACAGCCTCTAGATTAGCCACAGCGGAAAAGGAACAGCCCTCATAACTTCATAAATTTGCGGCCATATGTTTTTCCTTAAAATATTAACGGAAATCACATCCTCAAATTTTGAACGATTTAGAGGACTTGGGAAACACGAGCATCATTCTTGTGGATTTCGACGAAGAATCCGTCTATTCCTTAATTTCACAGTTCTCCTTATAATATGTGTATATGTATGTCAAACTGATGCGAACTCGATGAAAGGTTAAGTCGAACAGATAAACGTGTATATTTATCTACACACACATCATATGCCGTACATACAACAGCAGACTTGTTGCGTAATAGCCGTCCGTATCATGTTTACGCCACACGGTGCTTGCCACTCGCCGCGCATTCAGCTTATAACAAATTAGGTACTAATTTATGTGCTCAATTAAAACTGACCTACTAACAAGCAGAAAAGGGCAACCTACGCCTATGTGTTGCCACGAATTTCCGCCAAGCACACACACGCGTGAGGAAAATGGATAAACGGCGACTCCTTAATATAGGTTTAATTAGCTCTAATGCCTGTGCTCTCGGTCGGTGGTTTATTTATAGACTTTTCCCAATTACTCCAACGGGGAGAGGAAAGATGATGGAAGATGGATCATGACGATGATGGTGAAACATGTGGCCTGTAAAAATTGACGAAGTAACGACGAAGTCACTTAGATTGTGGTAAATTAAAGGAAGGTACTGCCATCATGTATCAAATATAAAGTCGTTTCGCGCCTTAAACCGACCTTTGTTTATACCAAAGTGTCCTTAACCATACAAGAACCTAAGTTTTTTTTTTAATTTGGCATTAAGTATGGAATATAACGTCTTTTAAATGTCCGCCGCTGCTTTGTCTGGGAGGTCCAATTTTCCATGACTTTATCTCATAAATCTGGCTGAATTTGCTGGAGGGTGATTTTCTCGGGATGCATTGGGTGCTGGTGTGTCTCCTCTCATGGCTTGGTATCGTTCAAATCCGACAATTTTGCTTGTTCACACATCCGTTCATCGAAAAATGAGCCTCGTCGCTAAAGATGATTTCGTGGACGACATATGGGTCAACTTCAAACTGCTCCAGCACCGAATCAGCGAACACACGGCGTTATCCACGGTTGGTTATCTTAAGTTGCTGGGTCAGTTGGATTTTATACGGGTGCAGACCCAAGTCCCGATGCAAAATTCGCCAAGCTGAAGTGACAGAAAGACCAAGTTCTTGTGAACGACGCGAAATTGACTTCCTTGGGTTTTCCCGTACACTCTCACGCACAGCAGCAATGTTTTCGCTGGACCTTGCGTTTTGGTGACGTACGGGTGTTGACTGATTTTTTATGGTACCGGTTAATTCGAATTTAGCCACGAAACATCGACTCGAGCGCTGAGCACTGATTTTGATAATTTGCACACGTGGGTTAACGTTGTAATCTTCCATGGTGAATTGCCGTACACTACTGAACAATCACAACAAATTTGACAGATGTTATTATAACAACATAGTCGCCATAGCCTACCAAACTTCGCGTCTCTATTGAAAGACTTCCAAATAAAATTTGCAAGTGTCAATTAATTGTCATGTAGAAGTGTCAACTTGACATAAATAAAAAGAATCCAAATTTATTATTATTAAAATTGATTTTTAAAACGGTTTCGAATATTCAAATGAAAAGATGACCGAAGATTATTTTTTTAAAATTATTACTTAAACTAATCTCCGTGACACTTGACAGACTTCAGCAGATACATATTTATGTATATATGCGTTTAAATATAGTTATTAGATGTGCATAACGCTAGAAATTGTTTTCTATTTTTTCTCTTACATACAAACATATGTAAGAATATGTTCGAGGGAGCTAATCATCTGTTGTTACGTAATATCACGAGTAGTAGTGATCATCAATTAGGCAGAAAGAGAGGACGAACTGGCTGGTTCGAGATGTTATGTAAAAGGCGGAGACAGAACTGAGGCTAACAACACATTACTCTACTCTATACATAATACGAAATGCGTATACGTACAGAAATATGTACGAGCACAGCCACGCACTATCACATATTTAAATAAAGCAATGTTTATCGCGCATAACATAGAATAATAATCTAGTCACTCGGGAGGTTATCTATTTGGATATTATAACATCCGGGCCTTTGCAACAATCGACGCTCTGTGTTAATATGCGTTTCCTTCGTCTATATTCTCATTTTTCCGTTTTACAGAAACGCGCTTCGAATATGCGGTTTTATGATTTAATGACGAACATATATGACTTCAACTAATCAATTTCATTTCACATGTTACACGGCTTAGTAACGCTATTTTATTAATTTATCAATTTTATCAATTCTTTTTCGGTGCCACTTTGGCTTAATAAATTTAGAACAGCCCCGTATCAGTTAAATTTGTTAAACTATCATACAGGCTGTCTTATATAAAAAAATACGAGTCCGTAGCGCCTTTATTTAGAAGCCGATTTTTATAATTGTAACGCAAAATTAAATGCTAGTGGTATTTTAACACGGGGCTAAATATTTACTTTTTTTGAAAATTTTCTTATGTAAAGGTACACTTGTGATACAGCGTTGTTTCCAGAAAAAAATGCTCCATCAGAATTTTCCTTTTCTATTATTAAATTCGGCCTATAAATAAATGTCGTGCGAACCAGTCTTTTTTTCTAATAAAACAGCCTGTATAATTAGATAATTGCCCCGTTATTAGAGGATCTTTTCCAAAATCTTTGACGTGACAAATCACTACATCTTGGTTATTTGGCACTTTATTTGAATGACCTTAGTAGTGAGGAAATTTCTTGCTTTCTATTAATTCGATGTCAGAGCATTAAATGGGGTATTCCAACTCTTCAGCTAAAGTCAGGCGTTCCACAAGGACTGATTTCCGGACCTTTATAATTTTTTTATTCGCACCAGCAACTTAACTAGCTGTATTAATGTACCGGTTGGAGATGTGTAGATATTGCGTTGAAGTAATAAAAAAAGCGTGTTATGTTGAATGATGTTTGTTTAACAATAGGAGATAGGGTTGTATCTTTTTACATATTTCAAATTGGAACCTGTCCCACATTTTTAAGCATTTTTATTTCTTATAATTACGCGATTAGTTTTATTTCTTATATTTTTTTCCAATTTCTTATATGCTAGAATCTAACCAGAATATTAAAAAAAATACAGAAGGGTAAATTTATGTAACTAAATTTTATTACCTAATTATACTAAATCGAGTCGATAACAGACGCGAAGGAAAGTAACAATTTAATAACCTCACCAGTAACGTTTTAAAGTTTCAGAGTAGTCGACAATATAAGAATAAATATCTAACTTAATTATATACACCAGCGCTACAGACCTTCCGGCCCTAGGCTCTCGATTTCTTCACTATACTCCTCCAATTCCCTCTGTCCTGTGCATCCTGTTGCCATATCTCCACCCCAACCGTCCTCAGATCTTCCTTAACCATCTGTAGCAATTTTTTTCTGGCTCTCTTCTGCCATCTATCCCTTGCTAGATGTCCCAACCATCTGACCCTGTGCGCTTCAACTATCTGGATGATCGATGGTTTGTTATATATTTCCATTATTTCCATATTTGTCTGCCTTCTCCATTCCTGCTCTACCCTTATTCCACCAAAAATTTTCCTTAAAATTTTTCTTTCCCATACTCTAAGACTGTTTCACACGCATACTTAGCCGTTGGTCGTATTACAGTTTGATAAATTCTGCACTTGGTGTCTCTAGATATGGTTTTAGATCGAAAGATTTTTGCTAGCATTGCTGCGGCTTTGCTCCCTTGACTATTCTCTGCTCTATTTCTTGCACCTCGTCTCCCCTACTTGCCAATATGACCTCTAGGTTCACTACTCTTCCAACCTTTTCAGTTGTATATTTTACACGGTTTCTGGTTGCTATGATAAAAAATGTCTCTTCTCCCACTTAGTTATCTTTCATGACCCGATATTTGACCTATCCTGGTTTATCCATAGCCCATACTCTGTCGATATACTCTCGCAAGCTCTTTTATCGTTCTTGCCAGCAATACCAAATCGTCAGCGTAACCCATACATTGACATTGTTTGTTATATATTAAACCTGTTCCTATTTCGTAAAATAATTATCCAAATCAATAAAAATTTTCTACATCTTCAATTCTGCCTCTCAGCGTAAATTTTTTAAATGTTTCAAATTTTAGGCGATTTCTAAGAAGCGTATAAATATTGCCCCGATCAGAAAATAATCCTTCAATTTGAGCTGAAGCTACGGGAATTGTCAACAACTTTAGTATTAAGGTTCCTAAATTTGGATGTTGCAATTTTGCCAACTGCCAAAACACCGGCGAATTAATTACGTTTTTATCAAAAAGTTGGTTAAAGATTCCTCTTTCTTTCACTGAAGCATCCGAGTCATTTATCCCATTACTATTAAAAGACTTAAATAGAAACTGGCAGATTTTTTGTTTATTGTCTCATAATAAATTGTTGTTCTCATGACTAGGATGCTAGTCATAAGCTGCTAAACTCTCAACATTAAGAGACAGTCCTTGACGATTTTTTCAAGGACGGATCATAAGCGTTTTTACAATTTAAAAAAGAACATAAATTATCTGGGTCTGCTATTGAAGTTTCTGGTTTTTGACGAATATTAATAAGGTTGCAACACATCTTGAACAAAATCGTCATCAAAAATAGATTCCCTGCTTTTAATTTTCTTCTTTTTAACTGCAAACGCTTGTGACATGTAATCTAAATTGCTAATAAATGACTTTAATGTATCATTATAGGTAGAGTTGCTCACTAGCGCCAATGAGCAGTAGCGGAGGTTCCATACAACCTTCAGTATAACTGCGAGTCTCAACCAGATCTGTTGCGTAAATACAAATAGATGTTATTTAATTGGTTTATTAGAATTTTCAATTGAATTACAATCTTATCCCAAGCGGCATGTAGCATGTATGTATCATAATTTATTTCCTTATCAACAGCGAAGCCGTTTTTTCCAGTTCCTATACCTATCTTAAAATTTATTTCTTAATTTTATTTTACTAATTACATTCTACATATTTTTAGAATTTTTTAAATATTTTTTTTCAAGCCCTTTTAATACAAAAAAATTTCGAGGCCCCTTTTTATATTTTATTTTTTGTAAGCTATTTTAAGGCTTTAAATTTTTTAAAGGAAGCCCCCTTTTTTATATTTTATTGTATTTCATTATTTATTGCCGTTTATTTCTGACCATTTATTCAGTGTGTAAACTTTTATGCGGCCACCACTGACTGTTGGCGCAAATTGAGCAACTCTAATTATAGGTACTCCAGCGTATCTCTGTGGGTAGCTTGATTCTATGTCCCACTCTATCAAGAATCATCTGTTCAAAATCTGATTGTTTGAATTCTTTCATTACTACAACAACCCGCTTACACAAATCTTTGTTCACCACATCTTGATCTAGAAGATTTCTTGTATGGCTATTGCATGGCTATTGTATTTTTGTTTCGCAGTTATAATTTCGGCCACATTCTCTCCAGTTTCAGACTCTGTCCAAGAATCCCACGCAGAAATGCCTTAGAACCATCGATTATTTGTAACATTGTGACTACAGTTTTTGTGTTGTTTGCAGAATTTTACATCACAAATGATTACGAACTCGGCCCGTAGATTTACTTGAGCGTCATTCATACAATCGTAATATTTCTCAAGAGAACAAGTGCTAAGCCTACATCTGCTGGGAACCATTTTTTGCATAGGCCGGTCTTAAGGATTCCACAAACATAATTTTGACTACTATTCTTAACGGTAAATTGCAACCAAATATAAACTTAGCTAAAGCGTCGTTAATCTTTGATACCTCGTCCTTGATATTCGAATCCACAAAATCAGTCATGAGATTTATTTTCTTTGAGTTGCTTGAGCTATATGGCGTATCCTAGATTTTCTTGTTTTTGGAGCATTTATGACAGACTGATGACTAGAAGAACAGCTCAATGTTGATACCTTTCCGATGCTGTAGAAGTTCTAGTTCACCATTAATTTTGTTCATAAAACGTAATAATTTTCTTACCTGTGCGACTGCGATCGTCGCAAACCTGCGTTTTTCTATAATATTTTTGCAAACCAACCAACGATATCTGATGCCCCGGTTAATCACCTTAACCAGTTGAGACTTTAAGTTATCAAAATTATCATTAATTTTTCTAGCACTCACTATTCCAACAGAACACTACATTAACAGTTGTCAAAACATACGCTAAACATAACCTCGAAAAGCGTTTTGTTGATGTTCTCGATATTCGACATTATCGATGTTTACTTGAAACGTCAGAGCCGACAATAGGCGACAAACAACCCTGCTTACCATCATTAATTGAGAATATTGCGTTTGCAGGTATGACAATTGAATGAACTGTTCTTGATCACTGGTACTCTAAGCTACTTCGGGCTTGCTTTGTTTGTAATAATAAATCAGGTATTTTCTTTTAAACTTAAGCGGTATTTAGTACCCGAAAATTATTAGGTTGTTCAATTGTCACGTAGTGTATACGTGTAATGTACATTACATATCTTACACACATACAAAACGGTGCTATGGATGGTGTATGTACACATACAGACATATCTATGACAGCGGTTGGTGGCTATAATACAACACGCCACACGCCAGCCGGCTTTAGCTGGCTGGTTACTACTTGGCCGACCACACTGGGCCGTTTTCTGCTGCTACTCACGAACATACGTAGCACAGGGGGAACAGACAGAGAGAACACGTACTTTTATCCCTGATCGCTCTCCCGCCGAGACTTTTCTTCGATGTATACATACACACACAGGAAGTGACGTATTCAACCCGGTTACTATAGCTAATGTATAATTACATCGTTTATATGGTTATTGACATCCGCTTTGCCAACTTCTATTTTATATCGACACCGATCTCATTCCGTTCGATATGCGCTGGTTTCATAATTATTAACGAACCGGCATCGGCAGACGGTCAGAGGAGTGCTCGTTGAATTGTACTGTATTCCAGCGTTTCTTCATCATATACACTGTAAGAAATTTTCGGGGAATTTTACACTAAAAATAGGAGATAAATTTGTTACCTCCTATTTTTGGTGTAAATTTACTTTGTGTGTGACAGAAGTGTGTGTATGTCTAGGGTAACAGTTCATTTACCTCATTAGGGTAATATTCATCGAGGTGTAATCGCAGATTTCAGAGGTAAAATTCCTGAAATTTCCTACAGTCGGTTTTGGTCTATCAATTTTTGTACTGTCACTATATTTCTGAAGTTGTCCACCATGGCTCTAGCAACTGTGAATGAGTAAGATCCACAGACATGATAGACTGCCAATAAACCGCACGCGCATCGCTACGGCGCACCATCAAACGTTGGCTGACATCTTGGAATACAGGCGTCATCAGAGACGTCATGCCTACGTGTACTTAGTACCTTTCTAGTGCTTTCTAGGGAGTATCTGCGTTA
>JARFOC010065640.1:0-17092 GCA_031763485.1 Osmoderma eremita | reverse complement strand
CGTTCAATTGTAATTATATTCAAATAAAAATATTTAAAAATATCAGTCTCATTACTTAATTTACACACCTCGTACATTGAATACTAGAAAAGTACTTGTCATACTTACTTGTATATCTGGATTCCGTGATAGACAGTAAAGCGCAAAAGCAATGGCAGAAGCAGTGGTATCGTGTCCCTGAAAACAAACCCCAACATAATAAACTGCAAAACATCACCGTAGCCACCTGTTACTTACTTCGAACATGAATGTATCCACTTCGTGTCGGATCTCCTCGTTCGTGAGCGGTCTGCCATCGATTTCGCACTGCAGGAGCAAATCGAGGAAGGCCAGACGTCTCTTAGTGCCATTACTCGCCTCCTGGTTAGTGGTGCAGTTTCGCTTTCTTGCCAATTCACTCCTTCTCCTCTCAATTACCGACTCGGTGTGACCGTGAATCGTTTTCAAGGCGCTCTTCTCGTTTCTGTACTCGTCGGTGAAGTAATAGATGAAATTGAATCGCTTGTACGGCGAGAAGAGCCGTGTCATTATTATTTCATTCATAGTATGAACACTCTTTACGTACTCGGAGTTGGAATTGAGCTGCGCGTTCACCGAGGTACCCATTGCGGTTTCTATAAATTAACAAAGTTTTTGTTTTAAAATTGTTGCTGCATAAGCCGCAATGGTAAATTTTATTAAGTAAGCTTGGTATACTTTCACAATAAGAATCCAAAACTAGTGTTTGAAAGCCATTGTCTATTGCGTAAAGTAAGCGAAATTCTCAGAGAATCGTACAGAAGAACTCTATTTCTAGCTAACTTGTCACATATATCTGTCTCTGCTTCTAGAGCAGCAGCGGTCGCCAACCCTTTGAAATTCCAGGACCAATAATTCAAAGTTCAAGTTTTATAATAATGACTATTACAGTTTCATTTATTTATCATCGTTAGAATCGATATTTTGCAATTTCGTAATATTTTGCTGGTGGAAGAATAACTAGTTTCTGGCGTAGCTCTAACGGCTGGTGCTGTACCTCTCGATAGCAACCTCACTTTAGCATGAAAATGATCGGTATGTTCATAGCCCATTTCTTCACAAAATGCTTTAAACGATAGAAATATGAAAATCTGTTTTTTGTAACAACACCTGAATGATGTCAACTCACGTTTACGGCACCATTTGTATATTTCAATACATTTCTTCCGTTCAATTCCATGTTTGAGAAAATAACTATTAAGCCAACCGAAAATCTCGGAGCTCCTTAGTCTACCTGATAAATTGAGGGAACAGGAAACTTTTTCTCTCAAGTTCCCGTAGTACTCAAATTCCGAAAAGACATAGAGTAATAACTTCATTGTTAATATCCGTTGATTGGCCAAGTTTACTTGAAGAAAACTTTGAATTTTTTTGTCTTAAGCATCATCTGCTACGTTTTTATTTCTGCGCTGCGTGGTGTTAGCAGATATTGGCATTTCCTTCAGTTTTTCAGGTTCACACACTCTTGTAGGCAATTATAGGCCCACATCATTATTAAACAAATATGGTGGCTGTCCGGTTAGTGAATTATCTCGAAAATACAAGCTTTTAAATGCAATTCAATATGATTTCATATATGGGAAACACTACATCAGCAGTGCTCCAATTTGTAAACAGTTTATGTAACAATATGGATATAGGAGAATCCTGCATAGGATGCTTTGTAGATCTGAGTAAGGTGTTTGATCTTGTTGATCATAGTATTTTGCTTAGAAAGTTGGAGTGCTACGGTGTGAAAGGTATAGCACAGCAGTGGTTTTCCAGCTACTTATCCAATAGGTTACATTATGTTGATACTTAGGGCACAAGATCTAACCATCTAAATGTAAAAAAAAGTGTCCGGCAGGATAGTGTGCTTGGGCCATTACTTTATATTTTATATATCAACGACTTTCAACCGGCAAACTCTGTAGTGTGATGTAGGATGATACAAAAAAGCATATGCATATATGAATAGAAAACTGGTATCTGTAAACAATAACTTCAGCCGAAATAATTTATATATGAATATTAAAAAATCTGTTTTCATTGAGTTCAAGCTGAGCAGTGTAGAGCATAACTATTCCCATTACGTAAGGACAACATTAGCTGAGCCCAGGTAGAGTCAACTAAATTTTTGGGTGTAGTGATTGATTCGCATTGCAATTGGAGGGAGCATATTGACCAATTGACTAGAAATTTAGGGCAAACTTGCTACCTCTTAAAACAACTGTAGCCCCAATTAGCCTTATATACACTTAAAATGTTCTATTACGTCCAGATTCATTCTTTATGGCGGGTTTACACATGCATGGATTTACTGGCGCCAATGACCACGCCACCGCTGACTTTTTCGGTCCATGCATGCACAGCTTTTACTTTCACGCAAGTTAAATGTTTAGGGCGAGTTTACACATGCATGGATTTACTGGCGCCAGTAAATAAAACTCCACACATTTAACTTGCGTGAAAGTAAAAGCTGTGTGTAAAAGTGGTCATTGGCGCCAGTAAATCCATGCATGTGTAAACCCGCCTCGTTTCATATGGAGTCTAGCTTGAGGGGCGTCAACTGGCGTATACCGAGTTTTCAAATTGCAGAAGCGGGCTATACGCATAATGGCGGGAATCGGCCTGAAAACTACTTGTAGGAAGGTATTCATTCAATTTAACATACTACCGGGACTATTTATCTTCCATCTATTGCAATATGCAAAAGATAATCTCGACTCTCTGCCAAAACTGGGTAAATTTCTCACGTACAATACTAGAAATGCAGAAATATTAAACATTCCCTTGTATAAGCTAAAATTCTCGGAGAAAATCACCATTATCTGACAATTAAAGCATTCTAATTGAAATATAACTATGTTGAAGTTTCACTAACATATCCAAAAATGCGGATGGATTTTTAAAGAAATACAACTAAATTTATTCAGCATGTGTCAATACTTTTAAAATGTTATCTTTGAATCAAGAAAATTTTTGAGAGTAGTTTGAAAGGTTACGTCATCCATTGATGATTTAAAAGTTCCTAGTTAAAAGTAAAATCAAGAACCTCGCCAAGTAGAGATATCTGCGAAAATCTACCAACTCCTACTGTGAAACTACTGTTACTGTGAATTGTTAAGTGCAGTGAAAACTATTTTGAGTATTTGGGAAAGGATCTCAATGTTTGTAACAGATTGGATTTAAATCAAAAGATAACCTTACCAGCTTAATGATTGAAGGGCTGTATGTATTTCGGCGACTACGTTGTCATCGTCAGTAACACCTATAAATGAAAAAGCTATTAGACTTTGTAACTCTCGTTAAGTTAAAACTTTGAAAGATATGCTTATGAACTGCTAATAGTGTTATACCACTAGTGTTCTAGTGAAGGGCATATCTTACACGGTTTTCCCTTAACCAGAGATACTAAGTCAAATACTTTTCTCCCTTGTAGGTGCTATTGGGGATGGCCGAAGTACGTATCTAGAGTCTTTCACTCATTGAGGTGGTAAGGTATTTTTTGAATTATCGTCCATTCAGTTTCAGAAAACAGCGTTGGAAAAGATAGGTGAAAATATGCCGGCTTACTATTGGCTGAAATCCACACGCAAACAATATAGTTACGGCCCAACGAATTTATGTTGGATAAAATGAAATATCACTGATAACTGCGTTTTCTACGTTTACTGTAATGTCACTTGTCAAATTCAGTCATTGCATTCCACTCTGATTCCGCTGCTTTCGTGTTCTATTTTCTATCAAATAGTTGTTTGCTTATATTTTCTGTTTTATTATATTTTAAATATTGTCTCCAAAATAGTTCTTGTCAGAACTTTATTATTGCAGTACTTGATAATTTGAGGTATGTTCTATCAATTGAAAGTGCAAAAAATTATTTTATTGAGAGGTGTTCAGTGTTTTGATATGGCTGAAGAAGAATATTGGACCGAGATCATAACCCATTATCGGGACCAACAAAAAATCCTCGAAGAAAACATATCCGCAGTAGCCAAAGGTTAATGGGTTACAATCTATATTCGCAATTGAAGCATAACAACACCAAGTCGGCATCAATAAAATTGCCTGTAAAGCAGCTTGGACTCGGCGAAAAAATTATGTGGAATATTGTGAAAGAAATTGATGCTACGGGAATTATAAATTCATCCTCTAAAAACGTGTTCGTGAGACAATATATCATCATTTGAACAAATCTGAAACATCCAGAATTAGAAGACACGTACATTATTTCTTTCTGCAAAATGAAATGCTTACCGGTACAAAAATATTAAGTGTAAATATAATATTTATTTTACATTGAAACCAACTTATAAATCTGTTGTAGGTTGTTAACGAAGATGACACTTTACTTGAATTCAAGCGAACAATATTGTGGAAAATTTTAAAGCAATTGCGTGGGAAAAACAAAATCGAAACCCTATATAACGACAAGACATCAAAGAAAACTGGTGACTATCATGAGAAAATGACGGATGAAGTGTTCAAAGAGTGGATGGCAAAAGTTCTCCTTGACCTTGGGCCCAATTGCATTATTGTAATGCTCCCTATCACTCCGTTAAGACTAAAAAATTACCTAATGCATTGTGAAAAAAAGACGCACTAATTCAGTGGCGTCTTTCGAGGGAAATTGTTATCGATAATACATTTTTAAAAGCTGAGCTTCTTGAACTTACAAGAAAAAAATAGGTACCTAGGCGATAATCCAATATCATATGTGATTGACGAAATGGTAACAAAAAGTGGTCGTACAGTTTTACGATTACCGCCATAGCACTGTAATTTAAACCCAGTACAACCTTCAAGTTAGCAGAATAAAAACTTTATTAAAAGAAGGAATTAACCTTGTAACAGCTGTGAAATGGACAAATTGCATAAAACATACTATTGCAGAAGAAAAAATGTATGAGCTGGATAACATAGTTGACGATATAGTGGATGAATTGATTATTACTGCAAACATAGGATCATCATCAGTCCTGTCATTGGAATCTGATTTTTAATAATGACTTTTTAATATACGCGTTTATTTCAGTTTCGTTAAAACGAAAACATGTGGGAATATGTCAAATATTTGTGTTTTCATACATTTTAACAATGAACGATAACAATTTGAACTGTACAAAAGCATTTGATTTTTGTCTATATAAAATTATAATTAGAACACTTATTATAAATAAACTATTGAAGTTCGTACAGTTATTTACCCGAGTTTCTTTGTATTTCTCCTTAAGATGATATCTTACTGGATCACACATGAATTTGTTAAAGATTGCACACATTATATAGCTATAGAAAAGAACCGGTAGTTTTTAAATCCCCGCATGAAAAGATAATCAATAAGGTTATACATTATTGTTTATGATTTTCCGTAAACTATAATTATCTATTATTTTAATCAGCCGTTCCTATTGAAATAAATTTGAATTTGCCGCCATTTCCGAATATACCCTTATTGCTCCCGTGTGATACGTCCGCAGATCACAGCGCTCACTACTGTTTTCTTAGCGTGAATGGAGTTTAGTTCTACTATTATATAAGCGACCGTATCGTATTATTTACACTAAATGTAATTAAACGAAATACAAATAGGTGAATTGTACAATTTTTGAATTGATCAAGTCTGTCTGTAACATTTCAGAGAAACCTATGTTTTGTTTCATTATATAAATATACACATTGCAATTTTTAAGCATTTTGGAAAGAATTTATATTAAGGAAGAATACATTAAAGCATAAATACTTTGTTGCAATTGTGTTTTTCGTCTACCTACTACAAATAAATTGTATTTATTTATTAGGTATTTCTGAATAAACCAATAAATAATTTTGATTTGTTTCTTAATCAGCGTAAATAAAAAAAAATATTTACCACAAATAACGTCCAAAGTACCGAGCGCTATATAAGGATAGACGTCGAAAGCCTTTTCGTTCGCACACTCTCGTAATTTTTCCACCAGAACCCCGGCGCATTTATTATAAACGTCGATGAATTCCTCTAGGATTTGGAAGTGAAAAGTCGGCGTGAGCATTTTTCTAGTAACTCTCCACTTGTCGGCTGCGAATATAAAAGGACATATGTAATACAATACAATGTGACACAATCGCATTAACCTTCCTCCATTATCACAGATACATAAATCGACTTACGTTCACTTGTCAACAATCCTTCGCCTAACCAACGGTGAAAATAATCGTATTCCAGGGATTTGTTTAATATTTTCGTACTACCTAGCATCTTTTCGATCTTATCGACGTCCGTAACGATCAGGGTGTACACCTGGAAGAAATTGATCTTAAAAAGTCCCCCATAAATCGCCGAAAAATCCACCAGATCCTTGAGGTAGTCTAAAATTACATATTTCAATGAAAATGCTATCTTACTGAAAATGTGGGCTTACCTTTTGGATTTGTGAAATACAACAAGTGCCCGGCGAAGGGTATCCCGGGTGGTGATGGAATATCGCTTAAGCATTTCTGCAACTTTTTCGCGCAACTGTAATACCTCCAGAAGATAAAAATCCCAAGTAACAGGGACAAATAGAACGCAATAGACATTATTTCTTATACGTTCCGTTCAAGACTGATTCTCTTTTAAGGCCGATTGGGTTATAATTACAAATGGTCGCAATTACGAACGCGACCATCGCAACTTTATCATTCGGGGAAGAATAATAGAAAGTTTTTACATTACGGCAGTAATATCGGAAGGTCAGGGTTGTTGTATTTGCATACGCACGAAATGATAATTGCACAAAAGACTTGCCTTCGAGAAACTCGGACATATTCGAGATTCCTGGCTAATGACACAAATTTGTGTTATTGTATTAAGTAATTATATAGAATAAATTCACATTGCACTATTAACACTTAACAACAACAAACAATAACTTATTCCCCCCAGTATATCGAAGCTTACACCAGACTTTACGTGTTAACGAAATAACGAAGGCAACATGAGATAAAATTATTAATAAAGCAGACGATATGCGAATTGATATGCGATTAATAATGAAATTAAAACAAAAGTTACATGAGGAATTGCTGACTCCAGAAAACCATTGTATATATGTGTCACACAACTTAATAGTGGTAACTTACGCATGCACATATTGAGGAAGCCAATAAGACAAAGGCATATCTACTATCAAATAAAGTCAATAAATATTTATTTATTTACAGTTATTTATATAAAATGCATTGATATTGATGTATGTAAATATAACAAAGCAATATTATTTGATGTTTATTGGAAGAATAACCTTACATGATATAGTGACGGACACAAACATACAATTACCTCAAATACTTTTCACTGGTTGCAATTGACAAAATATTTTGTCTATCTTGTGACCACGTGTGACCTGGGGCATAAAAACTCTGAAAAATATTACATGATGAAACTTAACCTTAATCTTATCAATAATTGCCTCGATAATATGTCGTTCCAAAACCTAGTAGCCATGGCCACGCGCCATGTTTTTTCCTAACAAAAACTACCTAAACTGCCCTATAGATCGTCTCAACCTCCGTATGCAGTATGGGATATAATAGCAACTTTTATCTCTTACTAGCCCTAGTTGCTGTCATTAGTGCTATCTTCACTTCCGATTGCAATTTATTTACATATGTAGCGTCGGCAAAGTACCTATCTATCTGTCTATTAGCCTCAACTGCTGTCAATCGTTATCGTCGTATTTTTTAAATATTTTTAGTTAAATTTCACGTTAATTTGTTTATATATGGTTCCACAAATCGTTCTTTCCAGAACGCTTGCACAGGGTAATATGGATATTTTTCTTGACTTTTAGAAATGTCATAACCTATACCTTTAATTACAGTTTTCACTGCATTAATGGAGCCTGTAGGGAGAAAGCGAACTAAGAAAGAAACATTTAGTCTGAAGGAGAAGTGTATGATTGCAAATGTTTTAAATTATTTTAGTAATACTATGAATGTGAGTGCCGTCGTTCAAGAAGCAAGTAAAGCTGTGGGTTGCTCAGAGCGTACAATATATAATATAAAACAGGAGCAACAAACTGGTTCATTATCAAGTCCAAAAATCCCCAAGAAAAGGAAAGGCATACAACTAAATGACCAATTACAAACGTATGATGAGAACACGGAAGCACCTATTCTGGTGTTTAGAGGTAAATGTAGTTTTCGAATGTATATACCCAATAAGCCCCCATGAAAATGGTTATGATGTGTGACAGCAGCACAAAATATATGATTGATGCTTCACCATACTTAGGAAAAGAGTCAAACCAAACTAAATTGCCACTTGGTGAATATTATGTGAAGGAACTAACAAAAACCGTTTATGGGTGGAACAGAAACATTACAGTGGACAATTGGTTTACATCAGTTCCACTTACAAAATCCCTTTCATGTGAACCATATAAGCTCACATTACTCGGAACTCTCTACTCCAATAAGAAAGAAATCCCTAAAGAGTTAAAGAATACCATGGGTCGCAAATGTCGTACCTCAATGTTTTGTTATAACAATGCATTGACGCTTCTGTCGTATAAGCCAAAACCGAAAAAAATGGTTTATTTACTTTCATCATGTAATGAAGAAGAAGCAGTGAATCCAACATCTAGGAAACCGTATATGATAGAGTTTTATAATAAAACAAAAGGTGGTGTGGATACGTTTGACCAGATGTGCAGCACAATGAGCTCCTCTAGAAAAACTAATAGATGGCCAATGTGTCAATTTTATGGCATATTAAATATGGCTTTCATTAACAGTTACGTAATTTATATGTTCGTAGCAAAACAAAAGCCACTTAGTCGAGCTGAGTTTATGAAGAAATTGCATTTTTCGCTTATAGAACGCTAGATAACTGACAGCCTAGAGATATCAACTTTGAGAAAGTCGGTGCGGGATAATATCGAAAGTATATTGCCAGGAGACACAGAAAACAATGAAGATATACCTATTGAACAAAAAACCAAGAAACGAAAGATATGCGCGCTTTGCCCTTCGTTTGAAGGACGGATGACGAAATCACTTTGCTGTAGTGTAAAAAAACCTGTGTGGGGAGCACAAAATAGAAGTTTGTGCCTCTTGTATAAAATAAAGACTGAAGCTATCAAAATACTGTTCCTTTTACGATTTCATATGCTAGTTTTAATATACAAACCTATTTAATGGATTATATGTTTTTAAGTTTATTATTTTTGTCAATATTTTTTTGTTATGTTTTGTAAGACAAGCCAAACCAAATGGTGCTGTGAAAACTTATGTTATAATTAAATAATAATAAAAAAAAAATTTCTTGGTTTTATTTCATTAGAATACAGGGAAAATACTTACAAAAGCTAAGGTTTCAATATTTTTTGTTCATGAGTGACCCTCATACTTTTTAAAATATCAACGTCGTCGATTCGACGAAGTATGACGTTTATGCCATAAAAATAAGTATGACTTTCCGGGGTTCAATAAAAAAAATATGTTTTTTTTTATATTCTACTGTTTTCCTCAAAATATGCATTTTAACTGTCAGAAACCTAAATAATGGAACCGAAAGTAATAATGTATCGCTGGTTCGACGATTTGGCAACCGTATATCGAATTCTCATAAGTACTGCTCAAGAAGTAATTGGCCCAGTTATATTTGCATTTCCAAATAGGCTAGTTCCCACAGCAGCGACCGTTTATATTATTCATAAATTTGAGTCGACAGCTTGTGTTGCAATGTGTCAAACATGTATTAAACAGAGTAAATGACCCAATGTAAAGAAAGAGAACGTTGGGAGATTAATATCTGTGGTGCAGTTGAAAATAGCGAACCCTGTTCGTCCAGACAAATAGCTGAACCAATTGGAATGGCACGGCGCATCGATTATTCAGATTTCATTATTCGTTAAATTTTGTTCATTCTTTTAACGACGTATTTATTTGTATAAATTTATCTCAAATTTCGGGCTACCAGCATACATTAATATGTTATGGTACGTAACTGAATATTTTAGATTTCCAAATTTGGCATTTACTTTACATTTCTTGACGAAAGTGAACTTCATGCTCGTCCATATACTCAGAACGCACATCCAAATGAGAGTAGAGCATGTATATTTTAGTCACGTATTGCAACCAACCACATCCGAAAGAAAAAAAAACAGAAAAAGGAGAAAGAATACACAGTTAATAAACCGCAAAATAAGAGACGTTATTGTGGGAGAAGATATTATAGTCATTGTAGAAGCATAACGGGCTCAATGATGAACATATTCTGAGAAGGAAACCGGAATAGCCAGTAAGGAAGGTATCAGAGTCTAAATCCATGGGAATTAGGTCAAGGTAAAAACCAAAAACAAGATGGGGCAAGTAGTATTGAAGTACTGAAAGACATTGGAAGATTGGAATTTAAAGGATTTAAAAGAACATAAGAGCCTATAATTTGCTAAAAAAGCTCAAGAGAAAATGCGGAGTGATTCACCGTGTGGAATTAATCCGAAGAGCGAAGAAGCGACTTTTATTCCTATAATATATTGTAACCAGCAATATGAATCCTCTGAATCTTCTTGATTACTAGAGCTTTATAACTATCCGCTTTCTTGCCAATAAATTAGAATTAAAACAAAAATTACCCTTATCACCTCATGAGTGAAAAACTCTAGACACGTTTTTCGGTAACTAAGTTTCCGCACTCACTATAACCTATAACGAAAAAAAAAGTGTTAGATTTAGTATCTCTCCCTGCCAATATCTGCCACGTCAGATAGAACCTAAATATATACATATATTAAAAATATATAAAAATACGTTCAGGACCACACAACTCATCTAATTATGCGGCAACAATCACTCCCACGCACAGACAAATGTTTCAGACTACCACACCTCATCAGTGTACGACGGAGAGGTACCTGTCACTTGTTCAGTATTGCGTATCATCAACTTCTCATTAGATTGCCTCTATATTAAAACCAAAAGGACATCTAACGCCAAGCAGAACATTCATGCCATAATTTTATGGTGACAGCAAAGCTTCCAACCATAGAAATCTGTATTAGTGTGTGATTCATATCGGCTTGGATATAATAAATTTCAAAAAAAATTCAGGCATTATCTTTCACGTAAAATAGAATCTAAATATACATATACATATCCTAAAATATATAAGTATACTTTTAGGACCACACGACACATCTGAATATGCCCAAGCAGCACAATTCAAATTTGCGGTAATTATTTTTAGTACCTTCAACTTAAAGATATTAAAATACCCATTGATGTAATACAAAATTGTAGATAATTTCATGCTTTAATATTGAAGTTACTAAAAATAATTGCGGCAAATTTTAATTTTGCTGCTTGGGTGTAGCAATAGGGGCACAGACACATGTTTCGGGCTACCGCTACCTCATAATCATTGCTATTGCTGCTTTTGTATGGCAGAAGAACTAAACAAGTGGTGTAAATTATTGTACGTAATAAAAGAAACAAAAATAAACACTTATTTGCAACACGATCGTGCAAATACTTGTACTACTAACGTATCAGTAGTGTTAGTTATTTGTATGGTCGTCTAGAATACGACTATTGGTGACATCTGTGTTTCACTACTGGAACTAACCGTTAACCACATACATATTTAAACAATATTTCGTAATACCAACGTTTTTATACGTCAATATTGTATGTTGCGTCGTTAATTATACAATAAAGTTCATGCAAGGCTTTATAAGTAGCAAATTCTTTTAGTTTATTTAATATTAATTTATTTTGTTTAATAATTTCATCCGGCCTTGGCCGGGATGACGGAATGAGCTGGGAGAGGTTGCCCATGCGTGTAATAGAGGATAGGATGAATAAAGACAACACCATAAATATGTTTTTAATAAGACAATTGAAGCACAATGATTAAAATGATTTTAAAAGTATGTTTAATACAATTCAATAACACAATTGACAGTTGATGTTATGTGTTCAAACTGGCTACAATTACACACCAAACATAAATGTATTTTTAAATTGTATTTTCTCTTTCGATCGAAGCCAGTGTATTCACGCAAGCACTTCTGAAACAAACAATCTCGTTTAGTAAATAAACAAGAATCGCATGTTTCCTTTGACTATAATCGTCAGCTGGATTCATCGCATTCCCGACAAACTTGGCTTCAAATTACATACGAGTACGGAATGGACTTTGTTATCCTCGCGAGTTTGGAGTCTATACGGTGGTCCGTATTAACTCTGTACTACGGCACGAGCACGACGAACTAGTCGATGTTTATTAACGGGATTCTCCTAATATTAGAAAACAAGTGCGCGCCGTTGTTCGAAAACAAATTAAATGAAACCGGACGAAACACTCGCCTTTAGTTAGAGGCTCTCGAAGGCTGTTTACCGACTTCCAGTCGCGCATCTAGTGATTTAATGGATCGCATCCTCAAAGGGATAATGAGGTACCGTGAGTTCGGTAAGCAGGCTATGGTCAAGCAGTTCCAACAAGTCAGAGACAATCCAATAGTGAGTTTGTAACGTACCGTGTTTTAAGCAGGCCATCGCCAACGATACTAAACGTAATCTTTATGCTACGTAGTTTATGAATTGTATCATTGCATTGAATATGTTACGTAGTAAAAAAAAATGCTGTACGGTGTATCACCTAAGCACCAGGCGGTTTATTTTTTTATGTTATTTTAGCCTAAAGCGGTATTCTTCACATGTATGGACAGCCGGATGATACCCACCAGGTTTACACAGACCAATGTAGGAGATATGTTCATTGGTAAGCTGATAGGAGAAATATTTTTATTTTAAAAACCGTTTGAGTTGCCTATTCTTCAAAATAACCTAAACTTAAATGGTAAATACCACAGCAGCAAGATACAAATTGGATAAGTACGTTAAACTAAGATAACACAGGTCAAAGTTCATTTATTATTAATTTATCTAATATGTATGTCCAACGTAAGATGTACAACCAGTGCCAAACAAAACGGGGAGGTAATGTCGTAAAATGCGGTTGAATACGTGCAAATGAACTATTATGTTCTTATTAACTTGCTGATAATAACTAATAACAAAACAACTAACTGTCGTTAATTGTGTGGTATTATAGAGTCCAGTCGTTTTCCGAATGAGAATACTAAGCTTAATTTATGATAACTACGTTATTATTAAAACTAGAAGTTCGTTGAATTGGTTGATTGAAATAAATTAACGGCATTTTCTCCAATAACTCTGCATTCAACCCAAAACAATCATTGTTATTGGGCTCAGAAAGATACGCATGTGACGGTGGAAGGCCATTTTCAGCATAGATTTTAGCACGGAAATACCACGGAATTCTGCGCGAAGATCTGGAAAATTTTGCCTGTCTCAACGCGGTTACGAAGATCATCTAAATCAATTATGTCATTGGTGTATACCATGGTCTTCATAACGCCCCATAAATAGAAATCAAGGGGGTTAAGGTCGGGTGACCGAGGTGGCCATGGCATAGGACCACCTCGACCAATCCACTTATTTTCAAACACATTATCTAAATGTTGGCGAACTAAACGATTAAAATACGGCGGTGCGCCATCGTGAAGAAACCACATTTGTCGACGTATCTTCAAAGGAAGTTACTGGAAGAATTTCCTTTGAATATACGTCGACAAATGTGGGTCCATCAAATGATTTTGCAAAAACAAGAGATAATCATACCCATTAATTCGATTTGGCAACACAAATGGGCCAATAAGTTATCTGTTAACCAGTCCAGCTCAAACGTTTATCGAAAATCTATGCTGGAAATGATTACGACGAACAGCATGTGGATTTTCCACAGCCCAAATATTAGTATTACGACAGTTATTTATGCCGTTACGTGTAAACGTTACTTCATCAGTCGCCAATACAATGGAAGAAAAATTTGGAATTTCTACATGTTTTGTGGAAACCATGGGCAAAACTGTAAAGGATGATCTTCAAGTTGTAAAGCCTGTACTTTATGTACATGAAAAGGATACAACTGATTCTCGCGCAGTGTTCGCCAGACAATTCGATTTGATACATTTACTTGACGAGATATTTTCGAGTACTACTAGAAGGATCTTCTTCGACAAGATTTAAGACTTCTTCTTCGACATCCAAAATTCGTTGGTGTCGGCCAGGACCACCATCTCGACCTTGACGTATTCGTAGTACAGCAGTTTCTCGTACATATATTACTACAGCGGTAATTTTTTGTGGAATAAGTGTTGGCCTGTTAAGAAACCGAACAGCGTACAATCGACTTGCAGCAGCAGAATTCTGGCGTACTTCACCATAAATTAACATGTCAACGTATTCACTGTTGGTGCGATGGACCATTTTTAGTTTCCTTATTAGGATTTATTCGGAAAATTTTACGTCAAACCAGCAATGCAGTGACAACTAATGAAACAGCTTGACAGATGGGAAAAGTTACAGACATCAGCCTACTTAGTAAAAAATTTACAATAACCTATCATTTACACTTACTTACACAAGTTGTTGATCAATCGTTTTAGCGTTAAAAACCTTTTTTTGTTACTTAAAAATAAAAACTACAATTTTTTTTAACATCAATATCCCTCTGATTATGCAACTTTGTTAAGATATTTTTAGGTTAATGATCTTTTTTAACATGTTTAATCGCCCTTTGAAAATAAAATCAGAAGACCGTGAACACCCTGTATATATTAGTAAATATATAATATACAGTGTGGTTGATTTTTCATTATTTCCGAGCAAATAAAAGTATTTACACATTTCAAAAACAAAACAGCCTCGAATGATAATTTGATAAATTTAGCTGGATATGAGACTGATGTGTAAAAAGAAACAATAATAATTAAATTTCAGCTTGCAAGTTATTTGAGGTAAGTCAATCATTTATTGTTGGTTTTAGTGGATTCAAAAATTGCTTTTACAAAGCCTACTTATATAATTTTCGTTTTTGTTATTATTATTTTCATCACATAAAGAGAAAAAATAAAAGCGATGCTGTATGCAGAATTTAATAAATTATCTAAACATGTTCAATTTAAAAAAACCTAAACTATTATTCGCCGCTCTTTTGTTTTTCAAAGTACAGCATTCTAACTTACCTGATTGGAGCACGAGATATTGTAGTAATTGGTTTCTGAAAATTTGTAATATTTTCATTGCCCCGGAAATAATGAGTGCACAATGAAAAATGAACCAGCCTCTGTATGTACTAAAAATATTTTTCTTGATCTCCTATAAAGCTGAAGCTCTTTTCATAGTCCTCTTAGTTCACCCCACACTAACAAGATAAACATCAGCTTTGTAACAAGTTAAGAAAAATACTTTTTTTATCCTCTTTAGTGCATTATATATTAAGCTTTTTTTTATTTTTTAAAAATATATGTTTATTCTAATTCAACAAAAGTAACATTATTGGAGCAAACCAAATCCTTGGATAGCGGATACACGCAATCTCAAAAATCGGTTTAGTTTAAATGTGGATTACTACTAGTAAGTTTTTAGCTAATCTAGCAAATTTTTGGTCCTATTTTTATCATGGCACCTTGACTGGGGAACGCCATGTTGAATTATTATAGTTTTTATAAAACATACCGTTAGTTAACTGACCAGTTACGCAATCATTTCCAACAGCTTTGGGCGCCTGCTCCTAATTATTTTGAATCTACAAATTTGATTGTATTTTTAGTTACAGCGTCGGTTTCTTTGGAACAGAGTGTATATTGAACTTAAGAGAAATGTTTAAGAAGAGAAGGCCTTTGGTAGATGGTATTTAATCCATGATGTAAACAATTTGTTGTCATGCAAATTTCTTGATTATAAATATCTAAAACTGAAACCTGTTTTCTATGAAAGTAAGAATGCTGTATCCAATCAAATACTCTCTTTATGTATTCATATTAAAAGACAAATTGTGATTATTGAATAAAATTAATGTCCTCAAAGTTTATTGCGTTGAAGTCAAAACTATTTGTTTATGATAACCTTGTTTATCCTTTACGTTCAATATTGAACTGCCAATAAAATGACCTTCCGAATATGTATGCCTTTTACAAATATTATAATTATTCTTTGTTGTCGAATTTCTTAACTAACTTTCACAGAATGTACAATAGATTTACATATGTATGTATTTCTAATGATTGAATACTTAAAACAAAAT
Organism: Osmoderma eremita; assembly: GCA_031763485.1. Classification (NCBI taxonomy): domain Eukaryota; kingdom Metazoa; phylum Arthropoda; class Insecta; order Coleoptera; family Scarabaeidae; genus Osmoderma; species Osmoderma eremita. The sequence continues at coordinate 954 of JARFOC010065640.1, read as the reverse complement.
CTACCGCAACAGTTACTTATCTAATAATTTACATAATCTGTATGAACATATTTGCGCGTACACTTAATCATTCGATCAGTAAATGTTCTATACAGATAAAAAATGATCGATCTATCACTAAAATAGCACAAGAAATATTCAAATCACACAAATATTAGTTCAAGGTATGTACCTATTTACAATCAACGAATCATTTTCCATTCTAGTAAGAAACGCGGGAAATGTGATACCGCATTCCCAACATTTCATGGACGAACTGACAACAAATGAGCCGGCCGCCTTAGAATTGGGATGTATCGTTAACGACATAAGACATATAATCGTTTGCGGCCACAGCGATTGCAAAGCTATGAATCTCTTGCACAAATTGCAGGACGAAGAATTCGCGTCGTTGGTAAGTTACATAAATGGTTAATCGAAATATAAAACATATTACGGTAAAAGAAAACAATTTATAAAAACATTAACCGTAAAAATGCCATTATCGCCGCATGGTTTATTGCTACTAGCAAAAGCAATGAAAGGGGTACAAATATCAAAGATGCACTCGAGTTTCTGCCTAATTTAATTGTTTTTGGCATTTTTGATATTTCTTATGTTACGTCATGGTTAACCGTTCCTAAAATCACATCAACATACGCAGTCCTTATGGCGGGAATGACAGTCCATGCACTGTCCGAGCTAGATGAAGTGTACTGCATTACTGGCTCTATTGCATTTGTCTCGGTCACAGACTAGCAGACCGGCAACTATGTACAAAGGTATTATCCTAGACATCTTTCTTTCTCTCTCACATTTTGATAGGGTGTAGTGCAGATGGCGGTGTGAGCACCATTTTAAACATTGGCGGGATATTCAAACGTACTTAATTTTGGGTTTGCATTATCTTTTAGATTTTCCTACTTATTATTGGCGAAATAGTTCTTAAGCAAGTTAATTGATTCTAACTAACTT